>APFE030090817.1:27911-61257 GCA_000404065.3 Pinus taeda
CTTTGATTTTAATGATATCCCAAGAAAACCCAATATGGAATCTCTAAAAGTTGACATTGAAGACTATAACTTGGGAACTGAAGAAAATCCGAAAATGGTAAAATTATTCAAATCTTTGCCCCCTGAACAAAAACTCAAATATGTTGAATTAATGAGAGAATTTTAAGATGTATTTGCCTAGAGCTATGAAGACCTGAAATCTTATGATACCTCTATAATTCAACATACAATCCCTTTAAAAGTAAATAAGAAACCATTCAAATAAAAGCTCAGAAGGATTAACCCTTTATTGCTTCCCTTAATTGAAAAAGAAATCAAAAGAATGTATGAAGCGGGGATAATTGCTCCTATTAGATTTTCAGAGTGGGTTTCTAATTTAGTACCTACAAGGAAAAAGACAGGAGAAATTAGGCTATGTGTTGATTTAAGAAATGTAAACAAGGTTTCTTTGAAGGACAATTACCCTTTACCTAAGATGGATCACATTTTACAAAGGGTGGTAGGTGCTTCTAGGATTTCACTTTTGGATAGGTTTTTAGGCTATAACTAGATTCTGGCTCATCCTAATGACCAGAAAAAAACTGCTTTTACAACACCATGGGGAACATTCATGTATGTTAAAATGCCATTTGGACTTAAGAATGCAGGGGCAACTTTTCAATGAGCAATGGACATAGCTTTTGCAAAAGAAATTCATGATTTCTTGGTCATTTATCTAGATGACTTGACTGTTTTTTCTAAATCAGATCAACAACATTTAGATCATCTGAAACAAGTATTCTTAAAATGCAGACAATATGGCATTTCTCTAAATCCTAAAAAGTCCCTTTTTGGTCTAGAAGAAGGCAAACTCTTGGGCCATATCATCAACAAGGATGGCATTAGAATTGATCCTGCTAGAGTAGAAGCCATTCTGCAAATACCCCACCCCAGAAATGTTAAAGAACTTCAAGCTTTCTTAGGAAAAATTAACTTTTTGAGAAGATTTATATCTAATTTAGCTGAATTAATCAGATTGTTGAATAATATGTTGAGAAAGGATGCAAAATTTAAATGGACAGTAGAAGCCAAACAAGCATTTGAAGAAATTAAAATGGCTTTGACTAGAACACCGGTCCTGACTAGTCCAAAGTTTGATAGAGACTTCATAATATTTTCATTTGCATCAGAACACACCATTGCTGCTATTTTATTGCAAAAAGATGATCAAGGATGTGAGAAACCCATAGCCTTTTTCAGTAAATCACTAAGAGATGCACCATTAAAGTACAAAATCATGGAAAAATAAGCCTATTCACTTGTGAAAGCTATTAAAGACTTTAGAGTCTATGTATTGTACTCCCATGTAATAAACTATGTACCAAATGTTGTTGTTAAAGACATCTTAACCCAGGATGGAATTGAAGGCAGACGAGGTAAATGGATTGCTACTATACTGGAATATGATATTGAAATAAAACCCACAAAGCTTATAAAAGGACAGGGGTTGGCCAAGCTCATGAATGAAACAAATTGCCAAGCCCTGGATATTAATGAACTGGATAATGAACAAGAGATGGCGACTCCACAAATCAGAGAGGCCTTCTTAGATTCACCTTGGTATAATGATATAATTTTTGTATTATTAAACCTGTAAGCTCCTCTAGGATTATCCAGAATAAAGAAAAGGTTTTTAAAGATGAAAGCTTCAAAATTTTGTATTTTAGATAATGTTATTTTTTGGAAAAATCATGAAGGTATTCTATTGAATTGTTTAGTAAAAGAAGAAGCTGACAAGGTTCTTAAATAATTTCATGTAGGAGATTGTGGTGGACACCTTTACTGGAAACCAACTACGGACAAAATCCTTAGAGCTGGATTTTATTGGCCAACATTGTTCACTGATGTAAAAAAAATTGTTACTGCTTGCCACACATGTCAGATTTTTGAAGGCAAGAGGAAACTGTTACCATTACCCCTGAGACTAATTTCCATTAAAAATCCCTTCCAACAATGGGGACTAGACTTCATTGGAGAAATCCACCATCCCTCTTCTGGCCAACATAAATGGATCCTAACTGCCACAGACTATTTCACCAAATGGATAGAAGCCATTCCTTGCAGAAAAGCCAATGACACAGTCATTATAGGGTTCTTCGAAACCAACATACTATCTAGATTTGGCTGTCCTGAAAAAATCATAACTGATAATGTTGTTGCCTTCAAATCTAAGAAAATGATAATTTTCTGTAACAAATACCATATCACTTTAGGCCATTCCATAGCCTATTACCCTCAGGGTAATGGTCTAGCTGAGTCTTCCAATAAAAGCCTAATTAATATCATTAAGAAATTATTGGAAGAAAACAAGAAAAATTGGCATAAGAAACTTACTAATGCATTATGGGCAGACAGACTCACTATAAAGAAATCTATTGGAACTAGTCCTTATGAACTAGTCTATGATTTGGAGGATGTATTCTCTTCATATTTAGGAATTCCTGTAATGAAACTACTTCAGAAAGCTCAGGTGGAGCCCAATGATATTCAAAGGAGAATTAACCAAACCATCCATTTGCAGCAGACCAGACAAGAAGTATATCAAAGATCCTAAGTAGTACAAGAGAAACTCAAGAAAATTTTTGATAAGAGGACCGAGGCAGAAGATTTCTACCTTGGAGACAAAGTTTTGAGATGGGATTCCAGGAGAGAGGAAAAAGGAAAACATGGGAATTTTGACTTCCTGTGGAAGGGACCTTTTATTATCCATGCCTTACAAGGGAACAATACTTACTTTCTAAAGAAATTGGACGGTACAGAGACAGGAGAAGGACCAGTTAATGGTCAGATGTTGAAACATTACTTTGATCCAACTTTTTAATGTATTCTGATGTTAACATGTACATGCTATATCCTTGGTAATGTCACAGTTTGGATTGGATAGTAACTTGCTGAAGTTGAAGCTCGAAGAGAAGGCCCTAAGCTTCACAAGTGTTACTATCATACATATAATAAAACAACTAGTAGAAGGAGATTTCAGAGCACAGTTACAGTCATTCAAAAGGCCATCTGACCTGCTGTTCTTGACTTTCCACCAAGAAAAGCCATCCTCAAGTGGAGCCAGTGTTATGCTCCTATACCAATAGGTGTCATATTTCATGATTGACTTGATGAACTCTGTAATATGTTCATACCTTTTCTAGCTATAAAGGTTTTCCATATTGTCAAAAAATCAAAAAATTTAAAAAATGTAAAGAGGGTGTAGCCTAAAAGAAAAATCAAAGGGTAAAAGGAATAAAGTGGTAAAAAAAGTGAAAGAAATGAATCCCAAATAAAAATAGACCAGGAAAGTGTGCAAGTCCAAATGCCACTACTATTTCATTTTTTGTAATAAGCAATTGTGTGCAGCTTGTTACTTATGCCACAATTTATGAAGAGTCAAACTGTTTTAACTTGGCTCATTCATTTTTGAATCTCGTGTTGTAGAATAGAGAATAAAATTTGACCAAACTTTCTAATCTTCGCAGATAAGTAGATAGGTAGAGTAAATAAAAAATATCTCAACAGTTTAATCCGAGCCCTTGGATGTAATAAGTGCAGACTTAGGTAGGCTTGCCATGAAAAAGAAAAGGATGATTTGATAAGGGTTTTTCAGTCTAAGTGCACCCAAATAAAGAAGAAAAAATGTCAGACTAAAGTAGGTAGGGTAGGTAGATGGTGTTGCAGAATGATACTTGTAATAAAAAATGCTTCTAAATGTGTTAAATCTTTACTTTTGTCACAAAGTGCAAGGCAGACATTTCACTTGATGCAGTTCAAACAAGACAAGGCTAAATAACTAACTTCCATTCACATTTTTCCCTAAGGATTTCACTAATTTCCCCTAAGTATTAAGGTCTTTGAAAATCAAAAGGGCTCAGAGCATTTCTTTGACTTCTGGAGGGACCGGACCCTCGGCTCAATGATCTAAAAGTCTAAGTACTCAAAATTGTCCATCCATCATTCATTTCATTTCATAAAGTTGCCTAAGTGAAAAAACCTATTTTACTTAGGAAATACATAATATCACTTGAAAACCCCATTTAGCCTAAGTTTCTATGTGAATTTTTAAACATTGGCTTAGCACTTATTTTCATTCTGTTTTATATTAATTTCTAACTATTATTATATAAATCTTGAAAAAATTAACCCTTCCCGTAATATGTAAATATTAAACCCCCACACTTTATATAATTCCCTCCCTGATGGTATATAACCATTATATAGTTAATAGGGATTAATAAATTTATCTAAAGTTTATTAATAACCTACCCCATCACGCCATAGGGGATTAATTGACCATTTGGGTTAATTAATGACCATCCCCCGACCAATCAAAATGCCCCCAAATCAATTAAAACGTTGTTTATTATGTTGGGCCTGCTGCATTAACTCCCCGCCATCTCCAAAGCCTGTCAGCCATTCGATCATCGCCATTTCATTCAATAGTTGACGGTGATATCACACCCCCTTGGTGACTTCACTTTAACTTGCGATCACCAGGCGATTTTTCGTCGTACATCCACCACGTGTTGCCTGTTCCATATGCTCGCTCACCCTCCACCTAAAACTGGCCGACTCCAAAAGAGGTGTGATCAAACCACTTACTGCCCTCCACATAACGACAAAACGTCCCATCACGCTTATGTCATCTTCCCAATAAATGCAAAAATACCTGCCAAATTGAATTTCCTTAAATAAATGATAAAACGTGATTTTCACTGTAATATACCGCATCCAGCTCCCATGAAAAATAATGTTCAGTCAACTGTTCGAGCATTCACCGCACCACCCGGCCAAGAAACTTCAACATCTTGCTCTGCAGCCCATTATTCAACCTGCAGTTACATAGTTTACCTCATTAATTAAGGTATTTGCCCAATTTACTCTATAAACCTATAATTTTGGTTTTTACTGAAAATTCTACCCGAAAAATCCGAAATTCAAGTCTAAAATTGTTTGTCATTACCATCAAAAGACCCTGTACCTAGCATTTAGACCATTTTTCCACAGAAAACTCGAATTCCAGTTTGAATACACAAGAACCAAATATGGAAACTCCCATAGCCCTAGATGTTGCGCCCATGAATGCACCTCCTAAAGACTTAGATTATCTACCCCTGGCTGATAGAGATTTTCAAATAAAGGATTTATCTGGTGATAGGAACCATCTTTAGGCCTTCTGCCAAGTCAGGGGTAGCTATCTAAACAAATCTGACATTTTTGGACTATGGGAATCTAATCTTCCCATGTATTTCCTCCCATTAGTCCATGTTTTCCAAGATATTATTCATCAATACTGTGCCAACTATGACCCTATCCATAGACCAGTTATGTCCCCATCCCAAACTATTCTTTTTCCCATAATTGCTAAGTTCGTTAACGAAATGATACAGTCCCACTCCACTCAGCCCCCTGCTCCTCTTTCCATGGGGTATCTACTTGAAAAATCTTCTCAATTTCCCAAATTAGAGATAACCCGTATTGCTCAAATGTTCATGAAACCAAACTACCAGCCTCAAGGCCCACCTCCCTATCTGCAGACCTGTTTCACTAAAATTAGAAAACTAATTGTTGGCATGATATCCTTGATCATGGAATTTAAGTCTAGTGAATTTGTTGATGATATCACCCTAGTTCTATTGTCAATGTTTACTCCAGGACAACCCCCTGCTGTTAGGTATGACTATGCCACTTTCATTTCCCACAAAATTCATGATCAATTTAGGAATTTGGATAGGGAGGAGTTTCCAAATACACATATTTTATATACCATCTTTTGTTATATCATTAGCCAGGCAACTTTCATTTCCCCATCAGGAAATTGGACTTAAAGGGAAATCGAAGGTCTGTGATCTTTTGGAGCTCAGTCTTCCATAATACCTATGAGTCCCCTTATACCTATAATGAATTCATTGACTTGTTTGTACATCAACATCCACTTTGTTGATAGGAGTTCCTCCTCCTAGAATCACTGGTGACATCAAAAAGATTCTCCAACTCTGTAAGCAGTACAGGATAGGTGACTGGCACCTGTACCAAAATCACACAGAAATAAGAATGTATGGGTGTGAACTTTGCCCTTTCAAGTTGCCTAAATATGTGCCCATGAGATTGTTTGCACTAGAGTATTTTAGATAGATCATAAATGTAGACTTCATCCATTTTTGTGCTGCCAAGAAGAAGGCTCAGCTAAGAATAAAGAACCAGCTAGGCCCTTTTGTGATCAATTCTAGGGATGCATGACAAGAAGCTGAAAAGATTTTAGAAGACCACCTTAGATCAAAGAATATTTTTTGGTGGGTGCCATATGACCCGAATAGTTTCATATGTGACAGAAAGACAAGAAACAGGTTGTCAGTTTATATACATCATAGGATCCGAGAAACTGAAAAGTTTGCAAATCAAGATGAATGGGTAGAAGGGACCCTAATAGAAGAAATTATTGAACAAGAAAAGATGGAAAATTCTATGAAATATCTTGAAGAAACTCTTGACCTGGACTCTTTTGGACAGGTATCATTCAAGTTGCCTCAACAATCAGAAATTGGTACATCCTCTGCTGCAACTTCTTAGCAGCCTGCACAGGAAACCAACATACTAGCTACAGGAAATTCCAAAAGCAAAGAAATAGAGACCACCGAGCAGCCTACGATGACAAATCAGCCTGTAAAGTCCAGAGAACAGAGTTGAGTGCAAATTCCTCTAGCCCAAACTAAAGCAGTAGAAATTCCAGCATTACAAACTCCTCTAAATGAGGAGAGACATAAAAAGAGAGACAGAGAAACCACCACACCTATCAGTAGACCCCGAGAAGAGCCTGGAGCAAAGAGGCAAAGGCTAAACCCTCTATCAGAAGAGGAAATAATTGAAGAAATTGTAGATAGCCAGAGAGAAGAAATAGCTAGCCAACAAAATTTTACAGTGGGAGGAACATCTGCTAGCTCATAGATGGAAGAGTCAGAAAAACAACACAGTACAGAAGTGTCATCCCTCAGGCCACAAATCAAACAAGCCTTAGACATAAAGAAGACCTTTTCAGAGATAAAAGAAAGAAATGATCCTATAAGGCTTCAAATTTTCAATTAGTATTTGAAAATGGCCCCCACAAACCAGCAAATATTAATGTCAGCCTATGACATTAAAGAAGGAAAAATGTTGATGAGTTACTTTAAGCCAAAGGTGCAGCAACCCCAGTCAGCAGCAGATTACATTGGAACCAAATTGGAGGTCCTAGCCAAAGATATTCATCCTATGGACCAAATTGAACTCCATAAGCAAACTAGGGAAATGGTTTATTCCACACTGATCGACAAAGCAATGCTAGCTGACAAGTTATAAAACTCCTTGGATAATACAACTGCTCAATTAAATTTGGAGAAAGCCTCTTCTCTAGCCAAGGATAACAGAATCAAATCATTAGAAGAGATCATCATTGGATTGGCACATGATCCCAAAGATGCTCAAGGCATAAAGGCACTAATCAAGAAAAAGGAAGAGGACATTGCTGCCCTAAGGAAACAACTGAAACTACCTCCTTCAAGGCATCTACAAACTATAGAAGTTATACAACAGAAATCCGAAGAAGACATGATGGCCTTGATCTTGAAACTTAATGAAAGATTGAATGATATAGAGCATGCATTAGAAAAAGCATTGAAGGAAAAGCAGGGAGAGTTGACCTCTCAGCCTCTTGAGGTAATCCCCATAGTTTCAACTACAGTTCCCTCTACACTTGGAACAACATTAGCTCCAAATGTCCCAGCAATCACAATAGAGGTAATAACAGGTACATCAACAACAGGTACAACACCAGGTAGCAGTACTAATATGAGCACAAAAGAATTGATAAAGGCCATGGAAGAATTGAGATTACAAGTTACAGAATTGAAAAAGGTGAAAGAACAATTGGCTAAGGTAGAGAAAAATTATGATATCTCCAAAATAAATGTTGTGGAAAAAACTAGGGAGATCAAAGCCTTAGAAAGTAAAGTAAAGACATTAGAACAAGAACTCACTTTTGATAAGCCCTTGGTAGAGATCAAGAAAATCCTTTGGGCTAATATCATTTACTTTATAAATGAAATATGGCCATCTATCCAAGTGATCTATGAGCAGATCGACTTAATAAAAACAACCCATGGAGCAATTCAACAAACAAGAGCACAGTTGGGTAAAATGTCAGATGAAGCTAATAGGCTTATACATTTTTTGAATAGTAGAAATAGAGAACAACTGGAAGCACTTGGCATCTCCGACAGGACAGACACGATTTTAGAAATCAGAAGAGTTCTAACCAAAAGAACTTTGATCCAGAACTTAGAAAGAAGGTGCCAAGATATGCAGGTGGAGATCAATTCTTTTATGGAGAAGTTCACAGTTTTGCAGAGTAAAGGGCTACCAATTCCTTTGGTCATTAATGATAAATTAATGAAACACATTGATTATGTAGATAAATTGAATAAGTATGCTCACAATCAAGCTAGCTCATCAACAAGTGAAACAAGAGTAAAAGCACTCCCCACAGGTCGAGTTCTCTATGACAACTTAGAGAACTTATTTTATATTGAACAGGAGGTAAAGCACTTATTCACTATCCAGTCTAACTTTTTCAGATATATAGAGACTGATGAAACTCTAAGGAAACTTCAGAAGCACAAATTGCCAGAGCAGAAATGGTGGGAAGATATGTTAGAAATTTTGTAAATTTTATCTTTGGTAAAAGGTAAATTTTGGGTTATTTACCATGGTTAGAGGAATAAAGGCGAACAGTGGTCAAAACAAGTCGAAGAGTATCAGATCAGGTAAAGAGTATCAGTCAAAATAGGGCATCCAGCACAAAGTTACCATAGAAGACAACAACAAGCCAAATAAAAGGGCATTGCTCTAGCACACCCAGCACAAATAGGAACAACACAACATAATTTTTCTTTTCTTTATCTTTGAGACTAGTTGTCTCTATTTTCTTGTAAAAATGATTAGTCATGACTAGAATATATCTCACTCTGTTATGAGATATTTTGTAAAATTGATTTTATACATATTCCCTAAATTGGAGTATTGAGGGTGGATTCAGATACATTGTTGTAATATTGTTTTTTGGACTAAAGTGCTGATTAGATCAAATTTTCGCATGGCTTGCTGGACAAAGAATTAATGCAAGGGACTTTTCACAGATTTCTTGAATCAAACACTGGATCAATAAGTCCTCTATACCTTATCTTTTAAAGTTTTCATTGTTTATTATGTCATCTTTGTTTCACATATGAATGATAAACAAGAAAGAGTAATTCAGAATATGCTTTATTGCACTCTGTCTTCAAAAGTTATCATTTTCTATGTTTTCTTCTAAATTAGAATAAACAGTGAAATCTTAATTGCTCCGGTTTTCTAGTTCTGTCACTTTGATTATGTATTAAATAATACTTAACTGCTCTTTATTAGTAATCATCCACATTCCCTTTTCAAAAAGGTTAAAGGATTCTTAACTGCCTTTCACCCATTTTGAAAGCATCCCATTTATTCCAAGTCTTTGTTTATTCCTTGTCTGACCATCGTACCCTGTGAAACCATCCTTTGTTAAGAAACCAAGTCCAGTTAAGTCATATTACTTGACTCCATTAGCCCAATGGCCTAAACTACTAAGTCTTATCTCTTTGCTATTGAATCTCACCACCCAAAATCAACAAACTCCTAAACTTCACAACTAGTCTAATATCTTTCAAAACAAAGCTAAAACATAAAGAAAGAGCCCTTTCTTGATGCATATTAGCTAGAATCTGTATCTAAAATATTGGTTTGTGGTTACCTCTACCTCCTTTCCCTTTCTTAAAACTTTTGGGAAAACTTGAGTGATAACACGGTTGAGCATAGAGTTGAAATGAATGAGTGGCTGGTTGGGCATGATATTGAAATTTGAAGGACCAAGGAGGGGTTGAGGACCAGGAAGGATGAGTAGGGGGCCCCCAAGAAGGTGTGACTTGGTTGGGGTGGTAGTATGCCTGAGATGTCCCTTGCATCCCCTGCTGGTATGGTCTAGGTCCATGCAGCTTCCTTTGGTTTATGTAATAGATCTGTTCATTGACTCCTTCGCCCCCTTGGTATACTGCTTTAAGACTGGGCAAGGAAGGACACTTATCTGTAGAATGATTTTCTTCATAGACTGAATAGACCTCTATAGAGTTCAATGGGTATTCATTCCTAGGATGCTTCCTGGTGCATCTAGGACAAAAAATGGCCAAATCCCTCTTTGCTTCCTCTTGTTTTCTTTTGATATGTAAGTTATCCATTTGCATGGCAAGAGTCTGCAACATCTCACTCTTGAAGTTTTCCAGCATGCTTCCAATTTCCCCTTTAATGGATGAATTGGAAGAAGAGGTACTGGCTATGGGTTGACCCCCCCTACCTTTCTTTCTAGCTGCTCTAGAATGGTTTCTAAAAATAGTTTTTATGTCCTCATAGGATAGTTTGTAAATGTCTCCCCCAACCAGTAGATGGAGGGTGTCTAAAATGTCTTCCTGGATTCCCCTAAGTAGGGCCAAATTCAGAGACTTAGGGTCAAGTGCACACCAGACCCTTTTGTAATTGAGCTGGAACCTCTCTTTGTAGTCTTCCAGGGACTCATCACTTCCCATGGTCATTCAGAAGATTTCCTCTTTAGTATCTTTTGACCTACAATAGTCTCTATACTTGTTGTTAAAATCTTGTTGCATCTGAGCCCAAGTTGTGATGCTATTGCTAGGTAATCCCATGAACCAGCGCAATGTTGCATCCCTGAGAGTAGAAGGGAAAAATTTCAAATATTTCTTATCTTCTGCATAGCCATAAGTTCGATAGATGACAACGAACTCAAACAAGAAGGTGTCAGTATCTTCTGTAGTCAGGCCATGGAAGTGAGGTAGGGCTGAAGGACTTATATTTTTCATTTTGGTGTCCCCATTGGTCTCCCGAATGGGAAAGGTACCCTCTATTCTTTCTCCATTTCCCCTAGCATTTCTGTTTTCAGCCATTGGCTTTAGAGGAATGTTTTCTTCTTCTTCTTCCCCTATAGGTTCTTCAAATATGTTTGGTTGTTCACCTAAGGGTTCTTCTTGATCAAAGCCACCGAAGAAGAGAGAAGGTTGGTTATGTGAAGCAGTGGGGGTGTTGGGCAAAAATTTTCCTAAGTTATCTCTATTCCTACAAGGCATGAAAGGAAATCTTTTTGGTTGGTTTTTTTTTATTTCTTTCCCCACACTGATAGTACCTGCAAAAACTGAAATTGTGATTGAATAAAACAAATTGAAACTAGCTGAAATGAACTTGTTGAATGGAAATTTGTAGAATTGAAAAGGAAAGCAAGGAAATGCAGAAGGGAAAGAAGGAAAACAACTAGTCTACTTTTTCCGAAATGAAATTTGTAGAATTGGAAGGGAAAGCAAGGAAATGCATAACTGAAAGAAAAGAAATTACTAGTATACTTTTGCGGAAATAAACTATTAGTAGAATGTTGCAATAGGAAATAGAAGAAAGTAGTAATCACATAATACTTTGACGTTTCCCTAGAAACAGTGCCAAAAAGTGGTCAGCGCCAGAATTGCAACAAGAATGCTACAACTCCTGGGTTGCCAACTTTAATTTTATTAACCCAGTAGTTCGTAATAAACTTGGAAGCGACAGTGTTGTATGCACAAGTAATAGTTCTTACTGTAGGTTGTAACTCAGTCAGTCAGCACAAGATCACTAGGAGCTCAAGCCAACTTCTATAGATCCCATAATAATATCTATGTGTAATGAAAGAAAGGAATAGTACTCTACAGAAGCTATCCTAATTGCAGAAAGGAAAAAGACTGGAATGTGAAGCAAGACCTAGTAAACCCTAATTGACAAGCTAATTCTACTTTTTCTAGAAACACTATGAAAACCAAGAAAGAAATTCCATTACCTACTCAAGAAAGAAAAAAACATCTAACCATGCTATTTCTGGAAATAAAATAAGAAAGAAACATATTTTTGGATTTTTATGTATTTTTATGTGAATTTTACATGCATTTAATCTATTGTGTGTGAGTGTGGCAATGAACAGGTGGCATTAAAGGGTAGTTTTGGAGCTTGGGAGGATGGAAGATGGTGTGGATGGGTCCTATGAGGTCTTGGGTGGCCTTCTAGAGGATTTTTCCACACTCGGCCTTCAAAATAAAGCCTACAGGAAAAACTACAGGAGAACACAGGGAAACTATAGGAGGAAAACATGAAAACTACAGGAGGCCTACAAGAGAAGTCCAAAAGCAATTTCTGCTATCTTGAGGGTGTGAGATTGGGTGGAAAATGTAGATGAAGGTTGGGGTGAGGTGTTAGGGTGCCTAAGGTCTGCCATGAACCACCGAGAGAGAGAAAGATGATTGGGTTTGCTCAAGGGGAGAGGAAGAAGTCTATGAAAAATGCAGGAAACTAGGGAAAAATTGAGGTGAGGTTTAGGAGATCTATAGGGCATGGATCAGATGGAGGATATGATTTCTGATAACCTTGCCTACTACTAGAAGAGATCTACTGCATAGAAACTGACAGTTAACCAATAAGATCAAGCAAGCAATGAAATAAGTGCATCCAGAAAAACAAAATTTTGCATTAAAATAGTCTAAACTATGATCTATGAAAGGAAATACTGAGAAATGTTGCAAGCAAGGAAAGCATGAAAAATGACTATTGAAAATTAGGAAGTGAACATGATAAGGAAAATCTGAAGCAAAGAAAAATTGGGCTATTAACCTACTAAAAAGCTGCAAACACTCGAAGTCCTATGAGTGAGGAAAATCCCTATTTTTGGGGCAGGAAGAGGGTCTTTGCCTCAAATCATGGTCCCAGAGGGAGGAAGAGAGGCCAAGGCACTATTACTAGCCTTTTGAATCTTTTATGATCACATCTCACACTACTACAAAAAGCACAAACGGAAGCAAACTACTAAATCATTAAAAGAAACCTATTGTTAACCATAAAATAAATACATCTAACAACAAATTAATCTACAAACTGAAGTAAGCATACAAATAGAAGTAAAGAGAAGCTTGGCTACTTGGATTAGGCCCTAACCCAAAAGCTTCAACCCTCTGAGGTAACTCAGTGCTAGCTCAAAAGGGATTCCATCTTCATTGTCAAAAAAATAGCAAGTTTACATGAAACTGTCACAAAATAATGAGCTCGATATTTGAGACAAGTTCACATAAGCAAAAATCCGACACTAGTGAGGCCCTAGGCCTCTTTACTTATACATCTAAAGCTACCAACAACTTCCTTAAAATTAGGGAGGCTTGGCTCCCAAAACTCGAGATAAATATCAGTCATCCTCTACTTGCTCAGCTGCCTTCTAGTGCATGATTCAACTGCTTGTACTCCGAGCTGAATGAAGGGCAATTCAAAGTGAGGAGTAATAAATAAGGGGGATTCTTCCTATAAGTCCTCTCGTCTATCTGCTTTGAGTTATTTCTACTATTTGACCATTGGATCCTTGACTTTGACCTTGAAATTCATCAATAATCTGCATTAAATACATGTTAGACCACATGGCATCATAACTAACTCAACTCAGTTTATAAGCATAAATATAATAAGAAAATAATACAATAATCTAAGAGAATGGTTCATTTGAATAGGTTAGGAGGTAAAATCAGCTCATATAATTACCCATTTATGAGGCTCATCAAGACTTAGAGCATTTCTCCGACTTTTGGTGAGCTTTGAGCCACATCTCTTCGATTGACGAAGGATAAATCTGTCTGCCTGACTGTCTAATGTTTGTCCATTCATTTTCCTATATTAAGAATGAGTATGGCTCATGTTAGGGAATTTGAAGTGTGAGTGTGATTTTGGTGAAGTTTTCTAATTTTTGAGTCTGAGGAGGAAGTTCTTACTTCCATCTCTTTAGAGTCAGATCTAAGAATCCTACGCATTAGAGTGAGAGCTATGGTGAGAACCTAAAGTGGAAAAATTCTTAGGTTTTGAGTTTGTGTGTTCCATAAGAACTCAGGTTCTAAAGACAGAGTCTGTGAAATGCAAGGAACCCTTCAGATAGCTTCTTTCTTGACAAGTTGCAACATCAGATAAATGCCTAAACAATCTATCTCTGGAAAAGAGATTAAGAATTTCTCTCTAAATTTGTAAAAATCTTCACAAATAATATGAGTATTTATTTTTGAGTTGAACTTTCATCTGAGTACTTTCCTATTTTCCACATATGTTACATTGTATGTTGAGGTAATATCTGTGAGAGAAGAGGTTCACTTGAATTTTTCCAAGGGTTCGTTGAGGTATGAGGAACACAATCCATTAAAGGCAGGAGGCCATGTGAAGGATGCTAGCGTGTGAAAGTCCAGAGGTTCGTGTACATGTTCATGTAAAGGTTCATGTATTTATCACAGAGAAGAGACTCAACAAGAGAAAGCTTGCAGAAGCCCCTGATACAAATTGGTATCAAAGTCAGTAACGTCTAGTTTGTTATGGTTAGCACTCATTCTATAAGTCTAAAAATGGATAATTCTAGAAGATAAGTATCTTACAGAGAGCTTGAAGCTAAAGAATGAGTTGAAGAAAACCCATTAAGAGATATGTTTGCATCATCATCTAAAAGGGTTATAACTTCTACGGAACTTGAATATTTTGAAAGTCAGCCTGCAACTAAATGGTGTTTGCCTAGTATCTCCTCGTCAGAAGTATATGTTGACCTATCTATGTTCCATCTTAAAAACATAACTAGAATATCTATCAAAGAAAGTATTAATCAAATACAAGAGAACTCAAATTTTGGACAAACAATTTGTCTTCTTGATACTAAGAAACTTTAGGCTAAAGTTAAGAGATTGGGAACCAAATATTTGCATCTAGGGCACATAAGGATAGGGATCAATCCCTTAGTCCACAGAAGATTGAATACTTTTGTTATTGCCACAGGTAGATATTTGACACATAACAAGTATTCTGATTCATTGATCTGAGGGAACGTTATTCCATTATCAAATGGACCCATATACTTTGATTTCTATCCAAAATTTTTTGTATACACATTTGATGAGCACATCAAATATATCTTGCAACTACAAGTTCAAACAACAGGGTTTGATATGAAGAAAAAGAGAAATAATATTTCCATTCAAACTCATGGTTTTTTCAAATATACATATACCCTCTATCCGGTATTCCTCCATGCTCCCAACAAAGAATCCAAATCCAATGTGGTTGTTCTAACAGATACCCAAAACCAAAAGTTAGAACATAATATTGTTAAACGGGAAGACTTAAGTTTCCCATAACATTGGGTTGTTGATAACCCAAAAATTCCAACAATGCAAAAGATCACTTCTATTGATATACAAGAAGGACCATCATCTACTGTAGTGTCCTTTCCTAGAAGATCTTCAACAGATCGCAGAAGGATCGACTTAGCTTGCAATTCATCGTCTATGTATATTGATCCACAAATAGTAGATAATGCCAGTTCTTTTACAAAATCTGTAAATTTCTCCTATATAGATCTATTTGAATATGCCCATATTTAAAATTTTTCATCTTTGCAAATTATTTTCCCAAGCTACAATCAAAAGATAAATCTTAGCAACCTTGCTAATCTTGTCATACATCATAACCAACATCCAAGGACATGAGAATCTCCTCCCACAACCTCTGTCACTCCATGTCCAAATCCTAAGTGTTCTAAAATACCATTCCCTCATGATATTGATCATGTATTAATGATTTGTAAGCTTCCATCTTTGGAAAATGAAGATCCCCATCTCAAAGACATGTTTACCAAAATGCATCCTACTGGTATGCCATGCTACTATCTAGGGTATCTGGAAAAACTTAATGAAATAATTTCTCAATCCAGATTTAACAACTTTGTGCCTTCCGATTGTAAGAATACTTCAAAACCATAAATTCACAAGTTATTTTTAGTTATGGAAGGATGCAAGAAGCATACAATTGATCATCAATGGATGAAAAATATGCTTAATTGGGATTTATACACTCATCTTGAGGCTGAGAGTTTTGACCTTAGTGCTCCATACCCAGAAAAAATTAGATTATCCCATGAATGGAAAGAATACATGAAAACGAATAACATTTGGTTGTCTTTTTATGATTGGAAGAAGAAGAAAGAAAGTATAGATGTACAAATGGCATATGTTGAATCAGCCTCAGTTAAACATTCTTGGACTGCCACAGATGGAAATAAAATTGAAACTTCTATGACCTTCCCTCCTTACAAAGGAATTGTATTAGGATAAGCCCGGAACAGTTCTAAAGCCATTCCTTCGGTCTTAAAGGATGATAGTGCCATTGGCATTGATGGTAGAATACAGAAAGCCAATGAACAACTAAACTAGACAAATACAACAATATTTAAAGGGCTAGAAATGAGTTGTGCAAAGTCTATTGAAGTTAAAGAAGGTTTTAAAAATATACAAGTCTCTGTAAATAATATTAATAGAACTCTAAATGATGTGAATAATTCCACTATTCAACTAATTTTTTTTTTAAAGAATCCTTAACAAGGATAGAAGATGTTGAAAGAAAAGTAGATTTGGGAAAAAGATCTACTCAAGAATCTATTGAAGAATTGTCTGAAAATTTTGATAAACTGGATATAGCTCCTAGAGACAAACTGATTCCTGTTTCTTCTCTATTTAAGATATCTATAGATATTCAGCATCCAGTTAAGCCTATTGATAGATTTCCTTCTCTCTTCCCTAAAGAAATGGTCGAATAAAAATCTGATCCAATGACTATATCCTCATTGTTTAAAGAGGCAGAGTAACCTCAAAGCTCAGAACCACATCTGTTCCCTATCTATGAGCCTCTCGAAAGTCAATTAACCAGGTATCTAGCACCTGATCTTAGTGGGAAAGGGAAACTTCCAGAAACACATAACTTCCATCCTGAATCACACTGAGAATGGAATATTGACAATTCTGAGTGTTGCTCAGATTCGACAAATGATAGATCTTATGTGTACAGAATACAACCTTATGTGCCTAAGTGGAAAAGATGAAATAGAAGCTTGTAAATCTATTGTTCAGTGCTTTACTAGAACTTTGTTGAGATGGTGGGAAACAGAGTCATCACCAGCAACATTGGGAAAAATGGAAAATGAGATCTTGAAAGATGAAGTAGGAGATATCATTCATAATTCTAATGGCGCTTCATAAAGAAATATGATTTGGGGACTAACATCATTTATTTTAGAACATTGGTGTGGAGGAGAACTTGAAATTTCCAATAAGCATAAGATAATTGTCATGAATATTAAATGTAATAAAATGTCTCATTATGAAGATTTTCATAGAGATTGGATTCAAAGAATATATGTGGTTAAGGATGCAAAAATCTCTTGTGGAAGCAAATCTACTTAGTAGCATTGCCTTCAAAATTTTTATATTATCTAAGACAACAAGATGCCTTTCTGTTGCCTTTTGAATCTTTTACATAGGGAGAAATATACAACATCATAACAAAAGTTCTAGTAAATTTATGCTCTGGTATGAAAGTTAATAAATCTTTGTAGAAGATGTCAAGATTATTAGACAACAAATGCATCTGTAACAAGTATGGCCTTGCTATAGATGACCCCATAGTAAAAATAAGAAAACATAAAAAGAAGGCCAAGAAAGAAAAAAGACAAGAATATAGAACATATCCATAGAGGAAAAGAAAAGGGACCACGGAAGGATACTATAAATATGTGCCAAAAACACATTACTCTGAACCCAAGTATATTCATCTGCAGACAGAGAAGAAAGATCAGTGGAATAAATTTATTCGTTGGCTCCGTGGCCAACCAGGACATACCTTCAATTGATCTCCTTTATCAGAAGAATCTAAGAGAAACGGAGGAAAGAAATCCTTTGAAGCTGCAAAGAAGAAAAGGACAATAAAAATAGAAGGCATGGTGCCAATTCTGTGTTATAAATGTGGTTCTAAGAATCAAAAATCTAAAAATTGTCCCTAGACATCTCATTTAAAGAATAGATACAATACAGAGAACTCTGTTAAACATCTAAATGCTTTGAAAGTTCTTCTTCAGAATGCTCTGATGAAGAATTAAACATGCGCATGAATGAATGTGACTGCACTGAATTAGACAAAAACTAGTGTGAATCAAGCATTGAATTAGAAATATCATCTGATGAAGACCTTGTTTCTCAGCCAAAGGAGAAAGTTCTCATGGCATAAATCATGGACGATGTAGAAACAAAGCTACTTTCTGAGATCAGAACATTAGGATAAGGAGATATGAATGAAAAGTTACTAGAAACTTTTCTAAGCACAATGCACAAAAATCAGGGGAGCAGTAGCAAGACTGCCTCTAAAATTGAACCAAAGGAATTATTCATCGATGCCTTATTTGAAAGAAATAAAAGATCTTTCCAAAGAAGCCAACATCAATATAAGAAAAAAGCCCTCACATTAGGATAATTCAGACAAGAGATTCATTATCTCAAAAATAAATCCTCTCTAAAAGCACAGGTCTCTGAGTTAGAAAAAGGGAAGAAAATTGAGGATGCATATGATGGATACTACATCAACCCAAATATTGAAATATTTGAAGGAAAAAAGGATGATATTATACATTTCACTGAGATGAGAGTAATGGATATCTAGTATCAACAACCTCATGTTATGCTAGATATCTGTATAAATGGTGAAATTTTTTCCCGAAAAACACTTATTGACTCTAGGGCAGATGTTAATATTCTGAATTCAAAAATAGTACCTGCAAAGTACTGGGTAAAATCCTTTAGACAAGTGATTGGGTTAGGAAGTAAAGATCTATTGTATGAAGTGCCTCATGCTTCTATTTTCCTACTGCATCAAATTAAAATTTGTTGTTGTAAACATTCCTATTGATTGTATTTTGGGGAATGTATATTTAGCAGCTATAGAGCCACATGGGTCAGCCAGATTGAAAGATGGTAAGGCTCATTATTCTATATATGTACCATGATCATATGGAAAATTACAAACAATCAAGTTACCCTTTGTCTCTACTCCTAAAGTCTCTACCATGGTACAAGCAATACAGAAGATCGAAAAAGAAAAAAATAAAATTGAAGAGTTCAAAGAGCTAAAGACCACCATAAATATAGGAGATTATCTTCAGACACCTATAATTAAACAAAGGATCTCAAGTTTGAGATCACAGATAGAGAAAGAATGTTGTGTATTAGAAAATTATATATTACGGAGCAATGGAACACATAAAATATTGTAGAAATATAAACACAGAAAATGCATAAAACAAGAGAGACACAGATATATGTGGTTCACCCAGTTTGGGCTACATCCACCCTGAACAGCTAGCTCCTTCCTTTCTATTATCCAGAAAAATGAAGAGACATAACCTACAACAAATCCACTTAATATCCTCTATTTCTCTCACAGTCTCAACTCTCTGTTTCTCGCTCACACACAGAATACACATCATATATCATAGCCTCAAATAAAATGCCCTCATACACAGAGAGGGATTGCCTTCTAGGGCAAAAAACCTAACTAAACATAATTCTACTGTCAATCATCCGCCTAATGAACGGCCCAGATTGACTAGAAATTACTATACTTTTACAAGGCAAATTTACATCTGTTTTTAGCTTCGGGGGACCGCTGGCCCCCGGACCCCCCAGCCGAGGGGGATCGCCCCCCCCGGATCCCGCAAGCGGGACAAGTCCTCCCTGCACCCCCCTGCGTGGAGGGGTGTACAAACTTGTTGGGGTATACATCCGGCTGAAACAAAGACCTCTGAACAATCATGCTCCACACACAACATTGTGTTGAAGAACCAAATGTGTTTTTGCATAGAAAACAACATTGTGTAGAATTTCCCTACAAAGATGAGTATGAAGGAAAACCCTAGAAGAGTAGATCAATCCCTATGAATAAAGAATATAGAGATATTTGTCAAAAAGAGATAGAAAGCCTCCTAAAATGGAGATTGATCAGAGAATCTAACACTCCTTGGAACTACAATGGTATTTATGTTAATAAACATTCAAAATAGTTAAGAGGGATACCGATATTGGTTATAAACTATAAACCTCTAAATATTGTCCTCTCAGATGATACTTACCCCATTCCCCACAAAGGAAATATTCCATCAAGAATAGCAGGGGCTAAAGTATTTTCTAAATTTTATATGAAATCAGGATTTTGGCAAGTGGCAATCAATGAATATGATAAATTTAAGACTGCTTTCAGTGTCTCAACAGGACACTATGAATTTAACGTCATGCCTTCAATACTAAATCATTCCCCCTCCAAATTCTAGAAGGCTATGGATAATATTTTCAAGCCATATTTTGATTGCTTACTAGTGTACATTGATGATATACTTATATTTTCTAAAAGCGTCCATGATCGGTTTAAACATATCCAGAAATTTGCACAACTTGTCAAAACTAATGGATTGGTTTCTAGCAAGAAAAATATTGAATTATTTTAGACATGTATCAAGTTTCTTGGCCATACAATTAAATATGGGCAGGTCACTTTGCAAAAACATGCTCTAGAATTTGTTGATAAATTTCCAGATATTACCACTAACAAAACTCAATTACAGATATTCTTGGGATGTTTAAACTATGTAAGCAACTTTTACAAAGATTACAACAAAGATAGATCATTACTCAACATAAGACCACAAAAACATATGGAACCTTGGTCTCAGGCGCACATTGAAGTTGTCAAAAGAATTAAAATGAAGGTAAAATCTCTTTCTATTCTTCATATCATTGATGAAGATTCTTTCAAAATTGTTGAAATAGATGCCAACAATGAAGTGTGGGGAGGAATTTTGAAGCAAAATAAAGGAGGAGAAGAACAAATAGTTCAGTTTGTCTCAGGGACTTGGAGCCCACATGAGAAAAACAATTCTACTATAGAAAAAGAGGTCAAAGCAGCATGGAACTGCATTGATAATTTGATATCCACTTGATACACAAAAAACTTCTCCTAAGAATGGATGTCTTTGCACTAAAGAAAGTCCTTAGTAAAGCTATAAAGAAAGCGGGAGACACTAATTTTGCAAGGTGGTAGGCTCCATTTGCAAATTTCGACTTTGAAGTCGAATACATTAGAGGCTAAAAGAATTGTTTGCCTGACTTCCTAAGCAGAGAATACTTAAATCAAAAAGACACTGCCATGGTGATAGTAACAGAATGAGACCCTTCCCAACATACATATACTCTGAGAAGTATTTCTGAAACGCAAAAATAAGAAGAATATTGTTCCAAATGGAAACCAACATGGTAGCTAAGAAAGCCAAAAGTGCTCAATGCAAACTTGCAACCTCATTCAGATATTCAACACTTAGTACCTGAAAGGAAAGTCTATCTCAAAGGTAGCAAATGGATACATGCCATGGTGTATGAGAGAAGTATGATGGTCCACATTTGGCTGAAGAATCCCTAAGCCAAAATTTTAGAGATATCAATATGATCTAGACAGAAGGAAGCAGCATGAGGAGAATCTTCAACAAATATCTTGCCATAAATCAGACCAGATGGTCGGGATGGTACAACATGCCAGAAATGTTGCCATAGGGTATTCCAAGAATTATCTTCTCAGATACCATTTACAACTTTTCAGACTACAAAAATTTGTGGTGGGACATCATGATTGTAGATGGAAAAAATGAAACTCACTACACAAGAGTAAAATTTGGGGCCACATGGACCACTCAAAGACAACGGCAATGTGAATGTCTTCAAAAATGGTGGAACAATTTCAGCCTCAACAAGACTACTTGGATCCTCTTTTCTTCCAGCATGATTTTTAGCTAGAGTGTGACAGTTGTGGATTTTTAACTAAATGTTAGCATTCTCCATGTCAAACTGTTGGAGATGTCAATAATTATCAAGACAATCAAATTCTTGGTTACTTTACGAAAAGACACCATGAATGGTTAGTCATGACTAAGATTAAACACCAAATCATCCTATGAAAGCCTATGATTATATGAATAATTTATACAAAGGCTTTAAATTCTTGTAGATATTTTCAGATAATATTTCCAAGGGCCACACCTTAGGGGACTAATGTTCTCATGGGCTTGCACTTAAAGCTTCCACAGTGTAATAATGATGTCTAGTTACAAGACTGAATGTGACCAGTTTTCTCGTGGGCGTTTCTGTTTAGAAGCATCCACTATGTAAAAGTTATTTACAACACAAAATTTTCTGTGCGATTTGTTCAAATCGTCCACAGTGTAACCTAGTACGAAGATTCTTTAGTCATCAGACTCAGAGCACTTCTCTGACTTTTTGCGAGATTTGAGCTACATCTCTTCGACTGATGAAAGATAGTAATGGATTTGTATGCCTGACTATCAGATGCTTGCCCCTCATTTTCCTATATATGGAATAAGTAAGGCTCATTATGGAGCATTCAGAGTATGAGTGTGATTTTGGTGAGTTTTTGAGTTTTTGAGTCTGGGGAGGAAGTTCTTGCTTCCATCTCTTTATAGTCAAATCTGAGAATCCTGCGCATCAAAGCAAGGGCTCTAGTGAGAAACTAAAGTGATTAGATTCTTAGGTTTTGAGTTTATTTGTTTCATACGAATTCAAGCTCGAAAGACAGAGTTTTTGAAGGGCTAGGAAGCCTTCAGATAGCTTCTTACTTGACAAGTCACAACATTTGATAGATTCCTAAACAATCTATCTCTGGAAAAGAGCTTCAGAATTTCTATCTGAATTTGTAAAAATATTCATAAATAATATGGGTATCCATTTCTATGTTAAAGTTTCATTTGAGTACTTTCCTATTTTTTTCTTACGTTATATTGTCTTTTGAGGTAGTATCTGTGAGACAAGAGGTTTGCTTGAAGTTCGCTGGAGGTTCACCGAGGTCTGAGGAACATAGTGTGTTAAAGGTAAGAGGCCTTGTGAAGGATGCTAGTGTGTGAAAGTACAGAGGTTTGAGTACGGGTTCGTGTATTGATCACAGAGAAGAGACTCAACAAGATCAAGCTTGTAGAAGCCCTTACTAGACGTGTTTCATGGATCTTTCTATGGGTTCCCTTGTGTTAGATCCTCATGTCATGTATCTTCTTTGTTTAGCTAACTGTAGGTAGTTTGGTAGGCTATCCTTAGTGTTTCTAGGGTGACTAAGAGTTTAGAATATTGGTGGATGGCTGCAATTTCTTTCTATCTCCACACAACTTTTAAATTTCACACAATTATAGATAAAACCCCATGCCCACTGTAATCACTTAGAAAACTAATTTTGTTTTCCTAGCTATCAATTAATAACATGGGAGATATGTTCCACCTACCTTTCAATGTGATGCTTTGGATGAGGAGAACGGATGAAAAATTGTACCCTAGGCACCCCCTTGCAGAGTTATTTGTGAACTTCCAATGCTTCATATATCTCCCTCTGTTTCCTATAGTTTTTGTAGTTATGTTTCAAGTAGGGTGGCTGAAACAGGTTTTCCTCCTCAATGTATCTCTAAGGTGGTCCCGACCTTCTTTGATATCAAAATGCACAAATGGTGCATGAGAATTTGGAATGTTTTCTATTTATGATTGATTCCTTGTAGCGATGCATTAGCTGGTAGTGTATTAGATTTCCTCTTTGGGACCATTGGCCCACTGTTAGTTATCATGTAGCCTCCCCTCGTAACCATCACCCACTCTCACACAAATTAACTCGGCCACCTTTTCAACTCATTCTCCTTGATATGACATTGCAACGTGGCATGCTGACTAGGAGTTCACTATTATTTTCCGAGTTCAGCGTGGCCAAGTTAACTAGCCATCTCCAACTTATAAAATCATACTTTTTCATATTCCTACACTTTTATCATATCATACTTAGGGAAGAATTTAGATGAGGTTCCATACCCGTGACTTCCTTCGCATGGTTGATGCATGCTGGAGGGTGACTCTGTTGTGCTTCTTTTTGTTTAGGTAAGTGTTTTTCCTTGGTCACTTTCCTATATATTTCTTCCTATTGGTGTGGTTGTATTCTTTCTTGTTGTGTGCACATACTTGCTCTCTACTGTTGTTGCTACTGAGCTATGGATATGAGTCGTAATTTCTGCAAGGGTACTAGAGCTATTTAATTTAATGGATGGTAAAGGAGAATGCATGGAGAAATTGTTGTTGTGATAACACACGCTGCTACAGGGTTTCCTATAGTTACTACAAGAAATCTTGTAGCTACCTTTTTTTATCATTTTTTTATTTTTTTCACTTGGAGGAGGAATGGGTGGTAATGCAGGAGTGGAAGGATGGAAATGGAGGATATGGATTGGTAGGTGAGTGAGGCCAATGACGGCATGACCCTTCCACTCTCTCTTTTTTTATATATTTTTTCATTTTTCTGAGTGGTTTTTGATGGACATAGAGGTTAGTATGGTCATGAGCTGGTGTTGGGTGAGAGGTGATGAGGTGTATGGTCCCCTATTTCAACCTAGAATAGGCTTGCATCATCATTTTCCAATCAGGACTTTATTCCTATAATGTTTCAGGACATCCTGTAATACTATCGGAAACTCTTGTACTAACTATAGGAAACCCCGTAGAAGTTAGAAGACTACAAAAATTGTTTTTGACACCTAGACGTGAGGATGGATGATGGAGACATAGTAGGCATGGGCAATATGAAGTGAATGGAGGAACAATGGGATGATGTTGGCTTACTGTCCCTTGAACTTTGAGTCCTTTGTTTCCTTTAAAAACATGCAAAAATCACAAAATTTTATAAGTGGGAAGGTTTGAGGTCCATGCCATGGCATTTTTATTTTCTTTTCTCTTTTTTTTTGAAAGACACACACAAGTCGCCTCAAAGGATGTTTTCAACCTATTTTCCTGCCCTAGGCACCTCAAGGAGGTTTTTACCTGGGAATATTTTTATTTTCCTTTTTTCCACTCTTGGGCTGCCTCAAAGAGGTTTTCAACCCAAGATTTTTCCTTAGGTGCCTCATAGAGGTTTTCACCTAGTCCCCTTATTATTTTTTCTTTTTCTGTTTTCTTCATTGTTTTCAAAAATAAAAATAGACTTCAAGAATTTGGTGAGCTAGAAGTTGAGACTTCTCCAAGCACATTCACTTCCTTACTGATGGTACTGATGAACTCTTCCCTTAATATAGATGTTTTATAGGCTTTCAATCTGTATCCATTCACAAACAAGGGGATACCTTCTTTATCTTATTTGCACAACCTATTTTTCATGGCACTTTTCTATCAGATATGGACCCAACCACCTGATCATAAATTTTACTTTGAAGTCCTTAAACCTATATTCATATAGCAGAGCCTAATCACCTTCTTGAAAAGCTTTATCTTTGATGTTTTTTTCATGCCAAACCTTTCTTTGTACTTGAATAACTTATGTGTGCAGGAGGGTCCAGATCCTAGATTCATCTAAAATATTGATTTCGAGCAACCTCTCTTGTTGTGCCTTTATAATATCCAAATCCAATTGTGATTCCATTCTCAAAGTGTTGTACTCAAACTCAATGGAGAGCAGAGCCTTGTTCCCATATACCAAGTCATAAGGGTGAAGCCAGTGGTTGTCTTCCAAGTTTTATTATAGGCCCAAGTGACCTCCACTAGTCTTTCAACCCAATACTTTCAGTTGTTTCTCACAAAGTTGGTAAGAATGCCTCCCAATGCTCTGTAAGTAAGCTCTACTTGTGCATTTTCCTAAGGATGATAAGCAGTTGACTTCTTGTGTTTGACCTTATGTTGCCTCCACAAATTTTCAATCAGGTGTGAGTTGAATTGAGATCCCTAATCAATGACTAGCTATATAGGGTATGCAAACTTGTAAAAGATTCTCGCTTAAGAAATCAACCACTTTCTCTTCTGTTTCTACCTTGGTAGCCTTGGTTCGAACCCACTTTGTCAAATAATTAGTGCATACAATTATTTACTTTTCTTTCCTTGATGGAGGATCAATGGGACCAATCAAATTCATGCCCCACTTTTCAAATGGCTCAAGAGTCACTTGAGGTTGAAAATTAATTTCATCCCTGGAAGTAGGTTTCCCCATTCTTTGGCATTGGTCACATCGACTAGTGTGTCTTCTTGCATCTTGGTGGAGAGTGGGCTAGTAGTAGCCAGCTTGTAGTACCTTGAAGGTTGTCCTCTTGGTTGCAAAATGAACTCCACAAGGGTCATCATGACAGGAAACAAGGAGGTCAAAGACTTCCTCCTCCCTGACACATCTCCTCAAAACCTGATCTGGGCCTAGCTTTAAGATATTTCCCTTGATCCAAGTGAATGGGGCACTATTTCTTATAATTCCAATTTTTTTCCTTAGAGCACAGATTTGGAGGGAACTATGCAGCCACTAGATATTTGGCTATGTCAGAAAATTGTTTGGTCAATTTAGAGTGTCCTAAATCGCTGTATTAATTATCAATCCGCGAGTCGTAAATTGTTGAAGTGTGGTGCACTATATGTGCAAGATAACCTATTTCTTTTTTTTGTCGTTTTTGAGTTTTTGTTTTGTTTTGGGTTTATTTCTATTAATTCCCTAATGTGAGATGGAAATTCTAAAAGAGAAGTATGATATAAATGTTCAAGGCAATGATGTCTTTTAAAATGATTTTCAAAACTTCAAACTTCTTTTTAAAAACATGCGATGATGAAACTAATTCTTGAAAAGAGAGTGAAAATGTACCATTATTCTAATTAAACAACAGTGAACTAGTGACCATGAAACCCATTATCCTTATTGCCATGAAAAAATAAGAAAAAATGAACTCAAAGAAATCCAAGAATTGCAAGCAAAGTAAACTAAAATCACATTACATCAACTCATATTCTGACCCCTCACCATTCGACTCGCTTTGGCTTTAGGAGGTAATCATAAACAACTTGAGAAATCTGATATCTAATTTGCAGAAAATAAAACTAATATCGAACTACACACTCATACTTCAATCCCTCACCATTTGACTCGCTCTGGCTTTAGGAGATAACTGAAAATGACATGAGCAATTCAATAACTAACTTGGAGAAAAATAAACTAATATCAAACTACGCATTCATACTTCAATCCCTCACCATTTGACTCGCTCTGGCTTTAGGTGGTAACTGAAAATGACATGAGCAATTCAATAACTAACTTGCAGGAAAATAAACTAATATCAAACCACACATTCATACTTCAATCCCTCACCATTTGACTCGCTCTGGCTTTAGGACGTAACTGAAAATGACATGAGCAATTCAATAACTAACTTGCAGAAAAATAAACTAATATCAAACCACACATTCATACTTCAATCCCTCACCATTTGACTCGCTCTGGCTTTAGGAGGTAACTTCAAATGACATGAGAAATTCAATAACTAACTTGCAGAAAAATAAACTAATATCAAACCACGCATTCATACTTCAATCCCTCACTATTTGACTCATTCTGGCTTTAGGAGGTAACTAAAAATGACATGAGTAATTTAATATCTATCTTGCAGAAGAGTAAATGAGAAAAACTGAAATAAATAACACAATGCTCGAACTAAAAACTAAAGGAAATGAAAATCAGCAAAAGGACAAAAATGATTCCATGCCATTAGTCATTAGAGAACTATGTGCAAATGCCCGGGCTGCCTATTGTAATCTAAAACAAAAGCACTGATCAGTTAACAATATAGAAAATGTGAAAAGCTATGGACAACTATCAAACTTAATACCATAAGAGATGTGATATATATACAAGTGAATTATTATGGCATAAGAACATAAAGAAATAAAATATGAAACTCTACAGTAATAAACAAGACCTCGGCTTGTGCAGGGGCCCTCTGCACAATCCTTGGAAAATCAACGATCAACCATGAATTGAGCTCAAAAATAGAGTCTTCTCATGTATTAAAATGCAGTCACAACACAGTGATAAAGTTACGACACATTGGGTTCAATTATAGTCAGAATTACATTATCAAAAAGCTAACTAATACGCGTATATGAACTCATTATTTATAACAGCGGATGACATAACTGTTTTCCTACATTCGGTGCTGATACAAGACACATAAACAACCACGTCCCGAGATTTAGCACTATGGATGCTATGAGGATTCAATCTTTGGAAGGTGGCTATTGGATCCGGTTCATGGAGTAGTCCACGGGTGTTAAATTGTCCCCCGAGATCTAGGAACAACCATGCAAAACTTCACATGGTGAAAAACAGAGTTTTATCACCGTAGGACTCTTGAGTTGACCACTGCTTTGCCCACCGTTGACTATGGCCTTTCTTGATGAATTCGACTGAGCCAATAGGACTCGCTCCATGTCCACATCGGTTGCAACTTGCCCATGTGGCTCGATTCACCTGAAGACACCTGCAATATAGACTTTGACAAAATAGTTGCGGAAACTTGGGCTGGCTGCGGAAAGTGACAAGATTCTGCAGCTTATAAACAAAAATCTAGTACAAATAGCAACACAAACACATAGTCAAGAAACCACTTTAAATGCCCTTTTTTAACTAATATGCAATGATACTGATGACTTAGGAGGTTCAGATGAATGGGAAGAAGCTAGAAAAAGGTGTAGGAAAAATGCAAGTTTGGGACTCAACATACCCCCACTGTGAAGGTGTTGCATGTCCTCATGCAACCAAAATTTGGATTATCTCCCCTTCAAACCATATGTTCTGAAGCTTCTTCCAGTACATCCAACCCTCTTCCTCTCTTTCTTGGTGCTGCTAACATCTTGGGCTTCTTCATAAAGCATTTGAATTTAAGATTAACTAGTGCTCTACTTATCTTCTTGCATTTTTTCTTCAATTTTCTATTCTTTTTGTGCCATAGTCCCAAGTGTAGCATAGTGTTGTCATGAATGATCTTGTCCAGTCTGCTCTGCTCCTTGAGTGCTTCATTTTCATTTTTAATATGTCGATTTAAAACCTCCAACTCAAAAATTTCTTGTTTCAATGATTGGACTAGGGCTTCTTGTGCTATGTGAGGTTGAGTGGATGAAGTGCTAGGACCCGTGGTTGTTCTTTGCAAGGATTCTATGTAATCATACACCTGTTGCTGCTTTGGATCTATTTCGGGTGTCGTTTTCCTGGGGTTGTCCCCAAAATGCTGTGGAGGAGAATTGACTTCAAATTCTGGCTGAAAAGGACTCATGTCATCACCTTGAGGACTAGCTTCAACACTTGGCTGAGAATGAGGTGGACTACTGCCAGCTAGAGTTTGTTCAGGTGTTCCTTCTCCCAAATCAACAAAATGGGGTCCTTTAATTTGTGTTTTTCTCCATTTTCCCTTAAGCCTGCTGCTTCTTCTTACATATTGCGGACTACTGTCTTTTTCCTTCTGTTTTCCTTTCCCTTTCTTTTTGGCCATAGCTGACTGTTTTTGAAGGTGAACCAATCTCTCAAACAATACTTGATGGTCTTCTTCTGAGGAAGGGGTTTGATGCATAGCCTCAATGCTTCTTTTCTCCTTTGATTTTGTTAGCTTTTTACCCTCAGTTTCTTCCTTCCTCCTTTTAGACAGTCTTTCTTCCCTACTAGTTTTCTCAAGTGTGTTAGTAGGAATATTTTCCTTCCCCCTTTTAGACAGTCTTTCTTCCCTACTAGTTTTCTCAACTGTGTTAGTAGGAATCTTTTCCTTCCCCTTTTTAGACAGTCTTTCTTTTCTCTCAACTATGTTAGTAGGAGGGCTTTGAGTTTTATCATATGTTCTCTTTCTTCTACTTCTTTTTGATGTACAGCCTTTAGGGGTTTCTTGGGGTTCTTCAAAGAAATTTCTAATTAAAAATTGCTCCCAAGTATCCTTTTTCTCCTTTAATTGTTTTTCTATCAGGATTTTTATGAGACCATGGTGATACAAATGTGGTTCTACGTCCCCTAGATGCTTTTGGATAGTTACAGACATCTTTTTAAAACTATTTAATAATAAATATGGCAGATTAAGGATCTGGTTGTCTAGGAAATTCATCAATAGACGTGCATGTTACATGTACATTGCTCCAAAACGTCCCTCACAGGTGATAAATTTTTGAATAACTAACAATAAGCTAGCCCATTCTTCTTTTAAAACATGAATAGGAATTCCCTTTTTGAAAACGGTGACATCCATACATGGGTCACGTAAGATCACTCTCCAAGCTTCATCACCAATGCCCCGGTTCTTAAACCAGCATTCACCTCCCTGGGGAAGTTCTGTGGTAGCTGCTATTGACTCTTCAGTTACTGTGAATTTTAGGTCTCCAATTTCCATCTCTAGTCCATCAAAAGACCTTGGAAAGGCCTTTGTAACCTCCCTATGGTAGCCTTTCAATTTCTGGATAAAACATAACCACTTGTCATTCTTCAATATATCTTTCACTTCCGAATATCCTTCAATAAATTTAGGTCCCTCTGGTTCTGCCCTCAACAGCTGTCCCATCCTTCCTTCTGTTCTTTAAAATTCGTCTGAATTAGTAGAGATGGTCAGGGTTTATGAAGGAGACCACCAACTGTAAATGGATATTAGAGAATAGGTACACGGAATGAAGTGGAACATAGAACAAAATGGGGTGAAGGCTTATGTGAGCATGATGGAAATGAAGCAGTGAGGTCAATAGAACAGTAGGGGGAGCAAGTGCATCCGGTAGTTTTTAAAATTGGGTGGTTGTAGAATGGACGCAAGCAGGTTTAGAAAACGGCTGCGGATTTTGTGCGGCTGAAAGAAGCCATAGTCAATCAACCGCGATTCATAATGACAAATGGAGTGTGAGAATATTTCCAAACTTGAGTTAAATCCGGGAATTTAATCATAAAACCGTTGCAAAATGAATGCATGGATTATGGAGGAATGACGTGGAATGAAATGGTTATAGAGGCGATTTTGTTTAATCATTGCATATAGTTGAGCTCATGATTTAATAACTATGCAAAAATGTGTTAGAATTCCATTTGAAATAAAGTTTTGTTCTTACCTTTGGAATTCTTGTCATTTTTCCTTATTCTTCAATCAGTTGCTCCTCGTTGGTGCTTTTGATTGCCTTATGTCTTCATAGTATATCCTCATACCTACATTTGATTTCATGATTGTTGAACTAACATTTGACTGTAAAAATTTGTTTTTTTGAAAAACAGAGTGGTGGCTACAAAAACCCAACTGGCTGCAGAATCAGTGAGCAACTGCGAAAACTGACTTTAGCTGCAGAAGCTTACCTTAGCTGCGGAATCTGACCCAATAGGCTTATAACTGAATGAGATGTATAAATGATGATTGATTGGATGGAAAATGGTCATAATTTTTTTTATTAATGGAATGAAATGAATGACATGGAGTTGAAATGAAGTGATGTGGAATGGAAATGAGATGGAGTGGAATGAGGATGAGGTGAAATGGAATGAAAAATGAGAGAGATAAATTTTTTTTGGAAAATATAGGGTGTTAAGAATTCCTAATTTTCGCCCTACATTTTCAGTATAAGGCTGCCAATCAATGACTGGTTTTCAGGCTTATATATATATATTTAAATTTGAAGAAAAGAACAAAGGCTAGGCCGGTGAAGAAGAAGGATTCTTCTTCACCAGCCCTATTGCAGAATTGTCTTGAAACATTTTGACAAATTCCTCTTTTGAGAGTGGCTTGTGATAGATCTTTAATCTGTGGCGATTCACAATAAGAGGAGTTTGAGATTCATCAATGGTCTTGATTCTTACCTCTCCATTGCTAAAGACTTTGTCAATCTCATATGGCCCAAGCCAATGAGTCTGAAATTTGCCTTTAAAGTCTTTAAACTTAGAATCAAATAGTAATGCTCAGTCTCCTTCTTGAAACTTTTTCTCTTTGATGTATTTGTCATGCCACTTAGCTCTCTGATATTGAACTAGATCAGTTCTTAGGATTGCTTCTTGTCTGATCTCATCTAGCTCATTCAACTGCTCCATTCTATGCTTTTGGGCTTCCGATAGATCCATCCCCAACTGAACTGCCATCTTGAAGGTCTTGATTTGGAACTCAATGGGGAGCAGGACTTCTTTCCCATAAACAAGTTCATAGGGGGAATGTCCTATTGTATTTCTCCATGTAGTTTTGTAGGCCCACAAGGCTTCAGGAAGCCTTTCTGCACAATCTCTTCTGTGTAGATGAACAATTTTGGTGATGATGCTTTCAATAACTTTGTTTGTAGACTCCACTTGTCCATTTGCTTGCGGATGGTAAGGAGTAGATTTCCTGTGCTTGATTTTGTATTCTCCCATCAGCTTCTCCACCATGTTGGATGTAAATTGACTTCCTTGATCTGTCACAATTTCTCTTGGGACACCAAAGTGAGTAAAAATATCTTCATAAAGAAAACTAACAACTGAATTTTTAGTAGCAGAAAGTAATGCTTTGGCTTCTACCCATTTAGTGACATAATCAGTACATACCAATATATACTTCTTTTGTTTAGACGGTGGATTAATAGTTCCAATGAAATATAATGCCCATTTTTCAAAGGGTTCGATGAGTACCTGTGGATATAATGGAATTTCATTTGAAAGAGTCGGTTTCCCTACTCTTTGGGCAGCTGTCACACCTTTTGACATATTCTTTTGTATCTTTGAAGAGGGAAGACCAATGATATCCTAAAGAAAGGATTTTATAGGCCATCCTTTTGTCAACAAAGTGTCTGCCGCATGGTTCATCATGATATGCCTTGAGGATGTCAGGTATTTCATCTTCTCTAACACATCTTCTGATCACAAAATTTGGCCCTGTTTTAAATAATTCATTAGAAATCCATGAATATTTTGAACTCTCCTGAATAATCTTTCTTCTTTCACTAGGAAATAGATGTGGAGGTAGTTTCTCTGTAACCAAATAGTTAGCAATATCTGCATACCAAGGACTCTTATTAATTACTGCAAACAAATATTCATCGGGAAACTTATCCTCTACAGGAGAATCTTCTTTAGTATTTTGGATCCTAGACAATAAATCAACTACTGTGTTTTGTTTTCCTGGTCTATCCAACACAGTAATATTGAATTCTTGTAACAGTAAGAGCCACCTTGTAACTCTGCCATTAGTAACAGGTTTTTTCATTAGATATCTAATAGCAGAATTATCAGTATGTATAAAAGTTTCATAGCCTGTTATATAATGTCTAAACTTATTGATTGCATGAACAACGGCTAAGAACTCTTTTTCAGTCACAGTATAATTCAACTCAGTGGAAGTCAATTTTTTACTGGTATAATAAATGGCATAAGGAACTAAATGCTTTTGACCCAACATGGCTCCTAGAGCTGTATCTGAGGCATCTGTAGAAATATGGAAAGGGAGTTTCCAATTTGGTCCTCTCAAGATAGGTGCTTCAGATATTCTTGTTTTCAAAGTTTCAAAGGTTGTTTGACA
>APFE030090822.1:741-136281 GCA_000404065.3 Pinus taeda
TTGTGGATTATTATGTTGATGGTGTGTTTCCTACTGTTACTGTAAGTGTGTTTATGTGTTCCATTTCTCAATCTCTTGCTGCTATTTAAACAAAAGAAGTGATAAAGTTTGAATTCATGCATGCCATGCTCAGCTTTCAATTTTGTTTAAAATTTATGTTTTCCACTGTCTAGAGAGGATTCGAATTCATTGTTCGCCCTCTTTAGCCTCTCTCCTTTCCCCCTTGATCATCTTTTTCAGCTAAAGGCATCAGCATAAACTCCTACCTTGCCCCAAAGACCCACCTACAAAAAATGAGCTCAATCCCCGCACCCTGAATTGCACTCCCTCCAATTGCCACCAAAAAACCCAAAAACTCTAAATCACCCCCCCTTATCAGTTTACTAGCCTAAAATCCTTGTTCCTAATTGGTGAACTCATCCTATTGACAAATTCACCGAGTTTGACCCGAGAGAGCCTTCTCATACCTCGTAGGGCTAGCTACGATGTGAAATGGTTTGATGTAGCTTTGAGGTTTGTCTATCTCAGCCTAGGTGAAATCTCAAACGCTAACAGGTTGATAGGGCTAATTTCAAAGTGAGGTTGTTGTCTCTGCAATGCTTGAGAAAGGTTAGGTTCAATATGTATTTTTCCCTAGATAACCGGATTTTCTCGAAGAGGGTAGCATTATCCATAATGTCCCTTCCGTGGTAGGAATGGATGATTTTAAAGAGAGAATCCATACATGTGAGTCAAATTAAAATCATCTTGTATGGATTCTCTCTTTAAAATCATCCAGTCCTACCATGGAAGGGACATGATGGATAACACTACCCTCTTCGAGAAACTCTGGTTATCCATGGAAAAATACATATCGAACCTAACCTTTTTCAAGCATTGCATAGACAACAACCTCACTCTGAAATTTTCCCTATCAGCCGACTCCAAATCATTCCCCTCATAAATCATTCCTCTCATCTAGTATATATATCCTTCCCTATTCTTTGCCCTAATCCATATCAATCTTCTCAAAGAATCTAGGTGTTCCCCTGAAGATGGACTCACATAGTAGTCTGAAATGTTGGGTTTAAATAACTCTGAACAGGTTATTCCATCAATATTTTAATGGAAGCAACTTGACATAACGTAGACAATTATTCATACAAAACTTGAAACACTGGGCTGTAATATGTTTGTTCTCCCAAAGGTTCCCATTGTTTCACAATTTCACTTCCATCAGGCCCTACTCAGTTTCTTTTCAATCCACATTAATATATAACTAACTATTTACGAATTCTTGGTCTCATTTCCAGTGTATTTCTGATTGAATCCTGATCCAAAGCAGGGGGACTATTCAAAACTCGAGTGCTATAATTTAAAGAACTAATGACCGTAGGGTTTTGGAATGTCCCATGTTTTAGGGAATATCGTGCTTGACAGGTAATTGTATGAGTTTGAGTTTATGTAATTTAATCTTAAATGAGAATAAATTAAAAAGAAATGAGTGCAAGAAGTTTGAGTCCACAATTTTTTACAATGGAAAACCCCATCACAATCTATCCGTAAATATTTTAGTTTCCTTTATTGTGAGAGAGGTTGTATTTAGATTTAGATTTGATAGAAGTAGTATATTTCTAAATAATTCGAAGGGAGATTGAATGGGGAGATATTCATTTAATCAATCGTTATCTCTACTTTTAATTGTAATGGTTAAATTTTAAATTCATAGTAAAATTAACTATCTCAATAATCCACGTACTTAAATTTGGTAGAGCAGTAACTTTTAGTAAATATGTTTATTTAATTAAATATAAAGAATGTGCAAAGTTGCTTATTCTTTAAAATTAAATTTGAAACTTCCACAATTTAAGTTTATATTTATGTTAAACAAACTTTATATAAATTTTAAGATTAGCAAATATTGGCAAGAAATATTATTTACTTAGATAAATATGATAAACTTAAGAAAATATTTCTATGAATATAATTAAATATATTCCATAACATATGAAAATATTTATATGGATATAATTGCTTACATTCATAACTTTTTCATGGATGAAAAAGAAGAAAATTCCCTTAATACATAGTCTTGTTTAATGTTTAACATTATATTTTTTAGATTTGATTCAAAGAATCATTCATCATTAGAAATTTAGTAGAATGTTCAAAATATTAAAGGTTAATTTCTTGATTTTATTGACCATCGCCCAATTGTTCAAATCCAACTCACCTCCATAAAATCCTTGCCAATAGTTTCTTTCAGGGATGTAGATAGACATTTACCAATGATTTCATTTATATAACTACCTTAGTAATTAATTAATGTAATATATCCAATTGATGATGTTAATTATCATCAAGTTTTTGAGATTATAATTAGTTTATAGAAGCTTAAAAGAGATAAATATTACATAAATTCTTTTAAAACCTTATTTCTAGGCCAAACAAAAACAGTCTTTCAAGATTACCATATTATATTGTAACAAATATTTTTAAATTGAATTTTAATTTGTGATTAGGATAGGTGTTTTAATTCAAATGTAATGGTATTTTTCATAGACCTAGCCTCTTATGTCATTCTAGCATGAGTGGTTAGTGATTATGGCTAGACTTGGAAGCAATTTTGGGGAACCTTTTGTCATTCATGTAGTTTACTTTTTCTTGTAGATTTAAGACATCACCATGCCTTTGGACTCACTGGGGAGACGGTAGCTTTTATGAGGAGGATAAAATAGGGTGCATTGCTTTGAATAGTAATATTATAAATTATAAAATTACTTTTCTTTTGCATATCCTTCTCTAAAACAAATTAGAGATATTTCATCACCAAGCTTCACATCGTATAAGATAAAAAGAGTGATAAAATTATCAAATATGAATATTTTTCTATCACATGTCTAATGGTTTGCTAATTTATAATTTTTTTCAAGCTCATAAATAAGTTGTTCACCCCCATTTATTCAATACCATATTCAATTGAGCTTAGGAGGATATGGATTCCAAAATATTTAAATGGTAAGATATTATTATTGTTTATCAATTTTAGTGTAAATAATTAATGTAAATATAAACATTTTATTATAAAGAACACAAACATTTTAATGTCCTGTAAGAACAGAAAGAAAAAAATAAAAAATAAAAAAACATATTTCTTATATAAATTGTGGAGAAGATCTATGTAAAAATATGTATAGCTCTATAAGTTTGAGTTTCCTAAGGATACAAGCATATTTTTATTATAAGTCTTGTTATTTAGGAGATTCTTAAATGGAGATCGAAAAAAGAAACTATTCTTATAACGAATTACTATATTAATGTAATAATGTTTTTTAGACAAATGATATTTTTTTATTAAATTCATTGAAATATGTTTAAACTAGATAGAGTTAAAAAAATATAATGATGCTTTTACTTCATCAAATTTAAGGTTTAAAATCAAAGTTGTCATTCTATTCTAGCCATTCATTCAATTGATTACTTTGATTGAGTTAATAAACATCTATATTTTTTATACTCTTAGTTGAGAAACCAACCTTAAGAGGATCTTCAAAATAATTAGTTCTACAATATTGTTTGTACCATCTCCTAAACCAATCTTAAATAGCATTTTATGTGTACCATTAAGGAAAATAACTCCACCAACTCCTCCTTTTGGGGAGATTACCTTGAATTCCATTGTCAAAGTACCTGCAGGCCCCTATTTTGTTAATTTTAGCATGGGACAAGTATCGCATTACAAGGCATTGCATCTTGGATTTTAAATATGAAAAAATGGATTTAACGTGAGAAGCACATTAGTTGAGAAGGATATCCATGTTCTCAAATATCCTTGCATTTCTAGCTAACCAAGTGTCTGATGAAGTTATTGAAGGTAATCATTTCAACACTTTTCTAAAGATATTGCACGAATGTGTGAGAAATTCTTCAGCATATTACCCTTTGCATTAGTTTTTTATCATTATAGAGAGAATATAGTATAAAAAATAAACATGGAAATTGTTTCTGCATAATATATTAATTGATTTTTCAAAGGACATTTTTTCTTTCGTGATTTTTTTCTGACTAATATTATGACATCCTCAAGTAAATGAATTACAACATCTATGCCACATTTATTTTTTCTTGATCCCCTTGCAATCTTCTTTCTTTTCAGACCATGCCCAAACTATCATATCAATTGGAAGAGATTAAAGTTATTTTTCATGGGGATTTGGTACCTGATATTGGTTGAGTACTTTTGTTATACTGTTTCCCTAAACTAGGCATCTAGTAGTCAACCTTAACATGAAGAGTCCTACTCATATGTTAAAGAACCTCAACTGTGGACCTCAAAATGATTTCTAGTGTGGGCCTAGGACATATTCCTATGTAGGCCCCTATGTTGTGGTTTAACCATGGAATCCACTATAGTAGGTTGGAGATACCTTATAATGGTAGTACCATTGCTACTCAAATCATCCTAAAAGTTTCCATTTCGGACACTATTTTTACACATGCATCGCTCATCTTGATTACAGAAAAAATAAATATTTTGGCCAATCGTGGGATGTGCAAAACGTCAAGGAGTGTTTTAATCCTTTCATCCATGAGTTCCACTTAACTTTTTCTTGTCCTATAATTCTATTTTTTGAGTCATCTCCTAGGAAAACATCACCACCATCATACATTTCCTATTCACAAAACCACCTCCTATGAGGGGTTATATGAAAAAATATAACTAATTCATCCAATCACACCTCATTATCTGTATGTGTTCTTAAGAAAGCCAAGAACACACCCCCTCCTTCATCTAAGGAGGTTTTTTCTTTTGTAGAAGGAGCACCAATGGATCCCTTCCCTTTTGCAACACTTTTGGGTCTACAATGTTTTTATAAAGCCATTATCCCTTCACTTTTGCAACACTTTTGGGTCTACAATGTTTCTTCTAAAGCCCTTATTTTCCACATCTCAAGTATAGATTTACTAACTTTCCTAGAGATTTTCATCTCCCTCTTAAGGACATATTTTTATTTATATCCTACGAGCGTATTCTTACATATAAGGCATCTTCATTCTAACTTTCCATATTTTTTCAATTCATCACAAGGATGATATTATTTCATAAAAACTCAAAGTAGTTGCATTATTACCTATGGCAATAACTATACTATCCCATGATTCTAATAAATAACATAAAAAAACTCATACACACACATATGTGTCATAAATCTTAATACAACAAATAATAGTTGACTTACCATAGCAATGAAGGAATTCATATGCTCTATTCTCCATCGTTGATCCTCAAGTTATACAACTTCCTCCACAAATGCAACTCAACTCCATAAAAAACCTTCCCAAGAGTTTCTTTCACAGATTGATGTAGATGGACATTTACCAATGATTTAATTTATATAAATACCTTACTAATTAATTAATGTAATATATTGAATTGATGATGTTAATTATCATCAAGTTTTTGAGATTATAATTAGTTTATAGAAACTTAAAAGAGGTAAAGATTACATAAATTCTTTTAAAATATTATTTCTAGGCAAAAAAAACAGTTTTTCAAGATTACCATATTATATTGTAACAAAATATTTTAAATTTAATTTTAATTTGGGTTTAGGATAGGTGTTTTAATGCAAATGTAATGATGCTTTTGTTTGAAATAATACTGAGAGGGGGGATGAATTAGTATTATCAGGTCAATTATTTTTCATTTCACAATTAGATTTGTATACGCTACTTCAGTTAGTAAAAACCACGTATGTACTCAACTGTAGTTAAGGAAGCTAGCGTATAACCAGCAAACTTGTAATTTAAATTATTCTTCAGATGTTGATCATTAATATGTGCATCAAACCATATAAATAGTAACCAGGAACATTAAAACAGAACAGACAATCACACATAAGAACAGAAGATATAAGGTGGAAACCCAATGTGGGTGAAAACCACCTGCTGCAATTCGTCTCTATATTCTTTTAATTAGAAACTTCCTTTTACAATGTATTTGTATTGGTGCAGTCTTATACCAGTACGTAGGATGCTACCTGCAGAAGGCTACAACCTTCTCTCGTTCTCCATCTTCTCCTGGAAGGGAGCTACAACCCCCTTAGCTCTTGTACTAGCTAAGGTACTAGTACATAGGTGCTAACCTACAGAAGGCTACAACCTTCTCTTTTCTTCCAGGGACCACGTTTCATGAATTTTTAGACTGGATCCATGAATAACATCAATCAAACATCAAGTATATCTGTATCAACCAATCTCCTTTGTACAAATCAATACTGAATCAACCATTCACTTCTCAGAAAGCTGTAACCAGAATACAGTAACAATAACCAGAAACCAATCCTGAACCGAGAACACTACAGTAATAAATAGAAGCAACTAAAACATATTTCATGAGACGTACACTACTTCAAAATGTAGAAACCTACGTACATACACAGTTGTATTAAGGCCAACCAGTGTATACATTGTCTTCACTTATTGAACCTACGTGTATACGCGCCTCTGATGTGCCGAACCTGCGTACAGATCTTTAAAAGATAATTTACCCTTTTCACTTATTCAAACATAATCTATACCCAAATTATCAGATTTATAGATGAAATCATGCACCAAATATAACAGATCAAAATCATACAAAGATACTACTATTCAAGCCTTAAGATCTTGACCCATCAATAGAACTTATCCATCTTTTAGCACTCAGGTTCCTCCTTCGTTTAGATCCAGCAATGCACCATAACCCAATTCTAGATCTTGCTCTTCATAAGATATTCCATACTTGAGTGAATGCCTTTGCCTAATGATCTCCTTCCCCTTTTATAGTCTTAGGCCTTACTCAATACCATGGTCTAAAACCACTGAGAACCAATACTTGGGGTGAAATACCTAGATTTAATACTTTGGACGAGATACTAAGGTCCAAAACCATAGGTTCAAATACCAAGGACCAAATACCATGGACTAAAGATAAGTTTTCCCACATGTATGCGCTTTTCCTTGCATGAAAGTGTGTGCATACGTATACGCTCCTTTTGATCGGAAATCCTGCGTGTATACGCGATCTGTTTAAGAGGAACCTGCGTATATCTTTTTCTTTCATTCTGATAGCCTAAATTGAGATCTTCCATCTGAGTGAGTTGCCATCAAGGACAACACCTGTGCCATAGTGCTAAACCTGTGTCATAATGCCAACAATCTCCCCCTTTGGACTTGATGGAAACCCCAAGTCACTCAAAGTCATTCTCCCCCTTTGTCATCAAGGGCAAAGGGTTATTCTCCCCTTGAGTACATGCTGAAATCTCCGTTCTGCTGTGTTGTCAATGCTCCCCCTAACTATAGGCAAGGTCTGCAAGAAGATGTTCTACAAGAAGAAACATGACTTTATACATCATAAATGACCTTCCTATCACCAAAGACTCATATATACATCCATCTCCCAACCAAGTGGGGATATACCAATATTGACTCATCCACCAAACCAAGTGGGGATACACCAAGAATTTACACATGACAAAAATAAGAACATTATGTCATCCATCCCAGGCATAGTGGGGAAACTGAAATAGGCCATTACATGACCTTGATAAGAAAAGAAATACATGACATAGAGATGAAATATCTACAACAAGACTATGATAGTTATCAACAACTATCATCAGCAACATATATCAACCATCATTCAGACCAGCAACCATGTTCTCCCTCTGCATTTGTTCCACCTAAAACCAAAAAAAACTATGAAATGAACCAAGATCTTCTAAGATAATGCCAACAATGCATTATTAGAATAATATATGCTCCCCCTGAACCTGTGCCAGATGGTCTCTGTCAGACCCATATCAGACTCTTTTCATCCTGAGCCTGACCCACTGTTTGTCTTCAAACCAACATATACGCGACTGTATCCACATAAACTGATGTATGTACGTGGATCCTCCTCATGCAACTCGCGTACAACCACTTTTCTCTGAAACAGACAAGTTTCAACAACAACATGATGCATCAACTACTCCCATCTTCTGTCTGAGGTATTCAAATGCCTCCCTGGGCAGTGGTTTGGTGAGTATATTAGCAACATGTTCCTTAGAGGGAACATAATCCAATTTGACCTTTTATTCAAGCACTTGTTCCCGGAGAAAATGATATTTGATAGGTATGTGTTTGGTCTTTGAATGCATGACTGGATTCTTTGAAATACTGATTGCACTTGTATTATCACATAAGATGGAGATAGTTGGAGTACAAGAGATTTGAAAATCTTGCAAAGTTTGCATCATCCAAAGGAGTTGTGTGCAGCAAGATGCAACAACCACATATTCGGCTTCAGCTGTAGATAAAGCAATTGAACTTTGTTTCTTGCTGAACTAGGATACTAATCTGGGACCCATAAAGAATGCACCACCACTATTGCTTTTTTTGTCATCCATGCTTCTTGCCCAATGTGCATCTATATATGCATGAAGTGTGAGATCTGCATCTCTAGGATACCATAAGCCATAGTTTTGTGTTCCTTGAAGATATTTGAAAATTCTTTTAACCGCCTGAAGGTGTGCTTCTTTTGGATTTGCCTAGAATCTTCCAACTATTCCCACTGCATGCATGATGTCTAGTCGGGTACCTGTCAGATAGAGCAGACTACTAATCATGGATCTATAGGTTGGTTGATGTACTGCTACTGAATCATCATTTGCGCTGAGGATGCATCTTGTTACCATAGGGGTACATACTAGTTTCGAATCTTCCATGCCATATTTCTTCAAGATCTCCTTGAGGTACTTGGTTTGTGATAAAAATATGCCATCTTTATTTTGTTGGACTTGTAAACCAAGAAAATATGTCAGATCACCAAGCAAGGACATTTCATTTCTGCATCACCAAAGAAAAGTTTTGACTCATGGCTTCTTCATTGCTACCAAAGATGATATCATCAACATACACGACAAGTATTAACAATTTATCATTATCAATTTTTACATATAGATTGCTATCTGCTGATCCTTTTGAAAAACCTTGTTGATGGAGGTATTTTTCTAGACGATAATACCAAGCCCTTAGAGCCTGTTTAAGACCATAGAGTGCCTTCTTAAGTATGCATACAAGTTTTGGATCATTTCCAAGGATGAATCCATCTGGTTGCTCAATATACACTTCTTCTTCCAAGTATCCATTTAAAAAGGCAGATTTCACATCCATTTGAAATACTTTGAACTTCTAAAAGCTAGAAAGAGCAAGGAACATTCTTGTGGCTTCAAGTCTAGCAACCGGTGCAAAAGTTTCTTCAAATTCTATACCTTCTTGTTGAGCATACCCTTTACAAACAAGTATGGCCTTGTTTCTAATAACATCTCCATTTTCATTCAAATTATTTTTGAATATCCATTTTGTCCCTATGACATTCTTATCATTTGGTCTAGGAACCAACTCCTAAGTGTTATTCTTTTCAATTTGTTCAAGTTATTCATTCATGGCCTTGACCCAGCATTCATCTTTGCATGCTTCACTTACATTTTGTGGTAAAGTGGAGGAGAGCAATGATATATAGCTTGAAGCTTCTGATATAGTTCTTCTTGTTTGTACACATGCCTCTTTCTTCCCCAAAATTTGAGTTTCTGGATGATTTTTCTGAACGTACCTGGATGGAGTCTTTTCTTCTACCATTATCTATTCTTCTGGTGCCTCATCGGTTTCTTCATCATAAGTTTGATTTGATGTTGAAGGATAGTCCTCATCATCTTCGAAATTTCCGAATTTTACTTGCCTAGGAATATTTACTTCTTCATCAACCACTACATCAATACTTTCAACAATTTTTTCAAGTCTTTTATTGTAACACTTATATCCTTTTCTGTGGGGAGAGTAACCAAGGAGAATGCCTTCATTTACTCTAGGTTCAAACTTGCCAAGGTTTTCATCAGTCCTTTTGATGTAACATTTGCTTCCAAAAATTTTGAAGTATTTTACCGTAGGAGTCTTACCATACCAAAGTTCATGAGGAGTCTGAGTGTTGTTTACTCGGACGTTTGTCTTGTTGAGAATAGTAATGGCAACAAATGTAGCTTCACCCCAAAAGGTTGCAGGAGTTCCAGATTCATCAAGCATAGCATAAGCCATTTTGCTGAACTGTTCTATTCATCCTTTCTACTACTTCATTTTGTTGAGGAGTCCTTGCAGTAGAGAATTCCCTTCTTATTCCATGTTCTTCACAAAAATCGAAATATTCATCCAAGGTAAATTCCCCTCCTCGATCAGACCCGAGGCATTTGATTCTGCGATCTGATTTGTTTTCAACCAAGGCTTTGAATGCTTTGAACTTTTCGAAAGCTTCATCTTTATGCTTTAGGAGTCCTATCCAACACATCCTGGAAAAGTTTTCAATGAATAATATGAAGTATTCTTCTCCTCGAGGTGATCTTTTCTTGGATGGATCACATACATCAGTATGGACAAGTTCAAGTGGCTTACTAGCTGATCCTTCCTTCTCAGGGAAATTAGTTCTGGTTTGCTTGCCAAACTGACATGATTTGCATATTGTATTGTCTATAATTCTGATGTCAGGGAGATCATGAACCACCTGATATTTGTATGTTTTCCTTATCTGAGAGAAGCTTAGATGCCCCAATTTTTTGTGCCATAGCCAGTGTTCATCATTCTTGCTTAGATAGCATTGTTTTTGTCTTCCCTTGAGAATGTATAAATTATTTGGATTTCTTATGCCTTTGATCACTATTTCTCCTGTATCAATCTCATGAAAAATACATCCATTTGATCGAAATATTACCTCATTTCCTTGATCACACATTTGACTGACACTCAATAGATTATTAAGCCATCAACATACATAACATTTCCATCTTTGACTTTTTCTTTCAAAAGAACAGAACCTTTACCTTTTATGAGTGCAAGGGTGTCATTTCTAAATGATACCTTCCTTTCCTTTTCTAAGGCACCATATGGCTGAAGTTTTTCTTTATCACCTGTCATATGCTTTGAGCATCCACTGTCGATGTACCACTGATTTTCCCGTCCTTCCGTATATAAGGCTATACCACATCTTTCTAGTTGCGGTTCTTTCTTTCTCCATGTTTTGGGACTCAATGAAACTTGCTCCTTTTGAGTTGTTTGCCGAAACCTACTCCTGCATTCAGAATCTTCATGACCAAATATGTTACAAATAGAACATTCTATTTCACTTCCAAGGGCAGAAAATTTATTGTAAGTCCTTTTCATGATCCTAGTCACATTCCTTTGATTTCGTGCTTCTCTGGTCATGATGGTCTTGTAGGCAACACATTGAGCAGCTTTGTGTCCAAAGTTATGACAAGAGAAACATTGGCCATTGAAGAAATTCCTATGATTATCAAACCTACCGTCTGTAGGAATTTACAGGGTAAGTTCCTCAGACAGAACACCAGAAGGACACCGCTCACAAACAGATCACAGATCAATACACCAGTATTTTGACGTGGTTAAAACCCTCAGAGAGGAAACAGTCCACGGCCTGCGCCAACGTGGCTACTACAGGCAATTTATTAATAAAAGAATGAAAATTTACATAAGCTTCTCTCATGCACGGTTAACATACAAATGACCCTCCATGCGCTTTAAATAGAATTCATGGACCAATCGGGTGTCAAGCCACGGATCAAGTGTCGGTAATACCGAGGAGAGAATGAGCCATCGGATCACTACATATCGTGACCGTCGGATTGTAAGTTACAAATGTACATAGTAAAGAAACACACTTTACCTAACTCTATTCTAAACCAAGTTATACTTAACTATTCCTATGTGTCGGAATATCCTAACACCACAGCCCTCCTTATACTTTTCTTGTTGAGACTTCAATGGCCGAAATTAATTCTCTAATCAACAACTAAGATTAAAACATGACTTGATCTGCCTTCTAGATCATTCTCACCCATAGTTTGATTAATACCTATTAATATTTTAATTTCCCTAAGTTTAGACTTAGGAACCCCATTAAAAATATCAATTATTTTAACAAAATACAATCTAGGTGGAATTTCACTAAACGTTTATGGGTTCTTTAGAACTCATGTGCCTTAGCCTCTCCACCAAACGTTTATGGGTTCTTTAGAACTCATGTGCCTTAGCCTCTCCACCAATTTTCAAGGCTAGAGCACTTCTGATGCTACCAAAAACTAACACTCCCTCTTAGCGAGGAAAGCAGTGTGGAAAAAGTCGGGAATAAATCCCGATTAAATCCCGATTTTTTTATTTTTTTCGCTGGCCGATTAAATTCCGTTTTTTTTTATTTTTTGGCTGGCCGTTTAATTTTGCCGACTTTTTGCTGACTTTTTCGAAAAACTCCCAACTTTAGCGACTTTTTCAACTTGTGGACCCTTGCCGATTTAATCCCGACTTCGACTTTTTCCACATTGGAGGAAAGTGCTCTAGCAACAATGTCCAATTGCATGTTGCTCTGCTTCTGAAGCACCTCCTCCCATGACACTACCACTAACACTGCTGCATTTGTACTACAACTCCCTCCCAAATGTTGCATCTGCTATGCTGCTAGCACTGCCACTGCTAACACTGCATTAATACTGCAACTCAGTTGTTGAGAGAAGCAATTGAAAAACATTCAAAATTAACTGAACTTAACTGTGTTCAGCAGAATACCATGAATGTTGGAATCTGACTTCTCCAGTCTCTAACCCTCTGAATCTTACGCACTGCTGTTGACTTCTGTACTACTGCCAACCCTGCTCAGCGCCAATCAACTCCTGGTCTCGACTACTACATTTGTCTCTCCAAGCAATCCACTGCATCATCTGACACTAATTCCATCTCGCTACTGTTGAATCTTGGGTTCTCGTAGCAAGGAATTGATCCAAGAGGTGGACTCCTCAAGGATCCTGCCCACATGTAGTCCTCCCGACTACAGCTCAATATCGCCCCATTTCCCTCTTGGAGATGCATGGGCACTCATGGCAAACTTCTCTTCATCAATCGTTGTTGTAGCAGCCTTAGGATCATGTTTCTCATCCTTATCCTTTTTCTTCAAAGGACACCGGGATGCATAGTGGCCCATCTCACCACAACTAAAACATTTCACCCTCGAAATGTCCTTCTTCTGCTTTTGCTTCAGCTGTCCCTTTAATGCTAGAGCTGCATTCTCCTCCTCCTCCTTGATCTTCGTGCCACTCCCACTATTGCCATTGAGGTTGACCTTTACAATCTCCCTCCTTAATTCCTCCTATTGAAGGGTTGCCCACATCTCCTCCCATGAAGGTAGTCTTTCCCTACCCAATATGCTTTGGACGAAGACTTCCCATTCATCTGAGACTCCATTCAGGGCTATCCTCACCATCATGGCTCACTGAGGAGTGGACCCCACTATAGCAAGCTAGTCTCTATTGTTTTGGGTAGCATTGGACATGCTCTAGCCATGAAAATTGGTGGCCAGGCTAAAGCACATGAGGTCTCCAAGACCCAGAAATGGTTTGGGTAGATTCTAACCGATTTGGGAGATATTAAAATATTTATATTTTTAATGGATTTCCTAAAGTCTAAACTTCGGAAAAATAAAATATTAATGGGTATGAATATAAAACTAGGTTAAAAGGTTCCAAAAGTCATGGATCAAGCCCAATCTAATCTTAGCCATTGATTAGAGATTTAATCTCGACCGTTGAAGGACCAACAGGAGAAGTATAAGAAGAGGCTTGAAGGTCAGTTGGAGAACACACTGAGGGAGACCAGTCAGTTCGATTTTTGGAGTGAGGTTAGCTGAGAAATTCAAACTAGTGGTCTCGAGAGTAGTAGGAGGCAGCAAGTACAAAACAAAGAGTCAGGATTAGCACCAGAAGACCAACGTAGAGGCAAAAGAGGTAGACGCAGAGGCAGTAGCAGACTGCGCAGTCACTAGAGGGCTTGCGTGGGTGACGCAGAGAGGCCCAGGGCTGACGCAGAGTGTCGGGGAGCTACGTAGAGGTCAGCCACGTTGACGCTGGGACTAGGATAAGTGTTGGAGGTTTTTTTCTCTCTGTTGGGTAAGATAGTTTGGCACCCTGTTGTACGAAAAAATTGTTGAATAATAAAATCCTCCCTTGCTGCATTGGTTTTCCCACATTAGGTTTCTCCGGGAACTATTGTCCAAAATAACTGTGTCGATTGTTGATTCTTGTGCATGTGTTTGTTTCTAATTTATGGTGTGATATTTGAAGCAAAATTTATTTTAATGTATATTCAAGGAATTTCATAAATAACTTATTGGAAATAAGTAGACAAAGTAAATGAGATATTGTAGTGATAGAATTTTCACATGGTATCAGAGCAAGTAATCAGAGACAAGAAGGGGAAATTAGCTATGGGTTGAGACCATGATGCCGAGGCATCCACGTCAGGAGACTCGCATAGACTTTCAGAAATCTACACAAGAGAAAGTGATTTCGATTTCTCTATGTTGGCTTCCAGGCTGGAAGAAGAAGTGGCTTGTATGACTAGTTTTGCATCATCAGAAGCATGGTATATAGACAGTGGAGCCTCTTGGCATATGACGGTAATCAGGGAATGTTTCTCAGATTATCGAGAAGAGAAGATGAACTTTTCAGATCACCATGGGGAACAAGGCAAAGTGTACTCCAATAGGGAGGGGTACCATATTTTTTCAAACAAAATGGGGAGAACGGTTCTGTGCTACCAATATGATGCATGTACCAGGATTGGGGATGAACTTACTTTCTGTGTTGCAACTTCAAGGCAAGGGCTATGACATCTTCTTCATCAAGGAAAAAGTATATGTCAAACACCCAAGCTGGACAAAGAAAGTGCAGATCGGGATCAAAAGTAACAGGTTATACAAATTACAACTAGAATCACCAATGGCACTAATAGGCAGTCATGGAGACAAGGACTTGAACGAACTATGGCACAAAAGAATGGGACATTTGCACCATGGGGCTCTAAGAATTCATGTGATGATGTATGCAGAGGATGTGCTCTAGGAAAGTATGCCAAGGCAACATTTCCTAGAAGTAAACACAGGGCCAAGAGTGTACTAGGATTGATACACTCAGATATCTGCAGACCTATGTCCACTAAAGCTTTGAGTGGTGTCGAGTACTTCCTTACCTTCATTGATGTTCGCTCAAGGAAACCTTAGATTTATTTTCTTAAAACCAAGGACGAGGTTTTCTGTCGATTCAAAGAGTTCAAGGCTTTGGTAAAGAATCTGACTAGGAAAAAAATAAAAGTTTTGCGCTCAGATAATGGTCGAGAGTATGTCGATAAGGACTTCACTAATTTTTGCGCTAAAGAGGGCATCAGAAGAGAGTGGACAGCTCCTTACAATCCGGAGCAGAATGGAGTAGCAGAAACGAAGAACATGACTATTATAGAAGCAGCTAGGGCCATGATGTATGATCAAGATATGCCAAAATTCCTATGGGCAGGAGCATGCAACACAGTAGTCTATGTTCAGAACAAGACTCCTCATTGGGCGTTGGGCAAGATTACTCAAGGGAAATTTTTCAAAGGGGAAGACACCTGAAGTTAGTCATTTCAAGATATTTGGGAGCTTAACATATTGCTGCGTACCCGAGGAAAAAGCTGGATCAAAGTGTGGAAAAAGGATATCTAGTGGGATATAGCAAGAATGCTAAGGCATACAGAATCTATCTTCCAGGGAGCAGGAAGGTAGTGGTTCGACGAGATGTGAAGTTCATGGAGGATAGGGCTTTCAAAAAATCTCGTGAGATGCCTTCCAAGAAGCAAGCAAAAGAGGAGTCGTTGGTTAAACCTCTTCAACCAACCGAAGTAAAGAATTCTTCCTCGAATTAGGAAGATTCACAGGATGAGGAGGAGCTAATAGAAGCACCTGTTGGCAGAGGAATAACTAGCAGGGAACTTCGTCAGATTCTGCAAGATGCAGAGAACTTCATCGATGTGCCAAGAAACAATAAGAGGGAGCGAAAACAGCCAGATAGATATTAGGCATTAGTAGCTCAAGATGGGGAGCCTGCCAATTTCCAGGAGACAGCTCAACATCAGGTTTGGCTAGATGTGATGGTAGAGGAGTACCACGCCATAATGGTGAACGAGGTCTGGGAGGTAGTGCCAAGGCCTCAAGACAAATCAGTGGTAGGTTCAAGATGGATCTACAAGATCAAATACGCTACAGACAGCAGTGTTGAGAAATATAAGGCCAGGTTTGTGGCTAAGGGGTATGCTCAAAAGGAAGGAATTGACTATGAAGAAACCTTCGCCCCTATAGCCAAGTATACATCTATTAGGACTGTGATATCTCTTGCAGCACAGCTGGGGTGGGAGATTCATCAAATGGATGTCAAAACGGCTTTTCTGAATGCGGTAATAGACGAAAAGGTATACATTGAACAACTAGAGGGCTTTGAGACAAATAAGAAGAAGTCGCATGTATGCAGGTTGAAGAAAGCCCTGTATGGGCTGAAACAGGCACCTAGAGCATGGTATGGTCGAATTGATGGCTACTTGCAGAAGATGGGATTTGTCAAGAGTGACGCAGATCCAAATCCCTATTATCTGGTTGTAAAGAATGAGCCGCTAATCTTAGTATTGTATGTGGATAATCTCTTTCTGACAGGATCATCTAGGCTAATTGGGGACTGCAAGAAGAATCTAGCCACAGAATTCAATATGAAGGATTTGGAACGAATGCATTATTTCTTAGGGTTGGAAGTTTCGCGGCTGAAGGGAGAGATCTTCCTTGGGCAAAGGAGGTATGCTATAGAAATCTTGAAAAGATTCGGGATGGAGGACTGTAGACCCCATGGCTACTCCAATGATCACCAACTGGAAGAAGACTGATGCATCAGAAGACAAGGATGTTGATCCCACCTTATACAAGCAGCTCATAGAGTCCCTGATGTATCTAGTCAATACCAGGCCAGACATTTGCCATGCTATCAACACCCTTGGTCAATTCATGGTGGAACCAAAGAGGGCGCACTGGGCAGCAACCAAACATGTTCTCAGGTATTTACAGGGAACAGTCGATTATGGACTCTTGTACACCAGGGATAAGGATATCAGATTGAGTGGATTCACTGATGCAAATTGGGCAAGAAGTTCAGTGGATTGGAAAAGTACCTTTGGGTATTGTTTCAGCATTGGATCAGGAATGACTTCCTGGTGCAGAAGGAAACAGAAGTTCGTGGCTCTGAGCTCATTTGAGGCAGAATATATGGCGACGAGCACAGCTTCGTGTGAGGCCATATGGCTTAGAAAACTGCTTGTGAACCTATTCAGAAGAAAAATGGAGTTGACCAGGATCATGTGCGATAATCAGAGTTGCATCAAGTTCTCTGAGAATCCAGTGTTTCACGATCGCCCAAAGCATATTGATATCCGGTGCCACTTTGTCAGAGATTGTGTCCAATGAGGAGTTGTACAATTGAGCTACACTCCTACAGGAGAACAGGTGGCAAACATCCTTACCAAGGCCCTTGGAAGAACCAAGTTTGATTATTTCAGGGGGAAGATGGGGATGATAAAGAATCCATTTCAGTAGCAAAAATGGGTATGATGTTGTAGTGCAGTAGCAGTTAGCAATAGCACGATGCAACATGATGAGTAGGAGTTTGCAGTGCAGATCCAGTGTTGGAACTTGGGAAGAAGGACCAGCAACAGCACAGATGTAGAGGGAGTTGCAGCAGTGTTGGGAAGTTGGACCAACAGCAGCATGGATGCAGAGGGAGCTGCAGTACAGATGTAGCAGTGGTAGAGCCATGGGCAGTAGTACAAGATGCAGCAGTGCAGAGGATGTTGGGCAAGGAGACTTAGCATCAACACAGGTACGGATGTCGTATGATCATAGTAATGCTCAGTGTGAAGTATTACTAGAGCATAGACCTTGCTAAGAGGGAGTGTTGATTTGGGGTAGCATCGAATGTGTTGTAGCCATGAAAATTGGTGGAGAGGCTATACCGCATGAGACCTCCAAGACCTAGAAATGGTTTGGGCAGATTATAACCAGTTTGGGAGATATTAAAATAATTAATATTTTTAATAGATTTCCTAAAATCTAAACTTAGGAAAAATAAAATATTAATGGGTATTAATATAAAATTGGGTTAGAAGGTTCCAAAAGTCATGGATCAAGCCAAATCTAATCTTAGCCATTGATTAGAGATTTAATCTAGGTTGTTGAAGGACCAACAAGAAAAGTATAAGAAGAGGGTTGAGGGTCAGTTGGAGAACACACTAAGGGAGACCAGTCAGTTCGATTTATGGAGCTGGGTTAGCTAAGAAATTTGAACTAGTGGTCTGGAGAGCAGTAGGAGGTAGCAAGTATAGAATAGAGAGTTAGGATCAGCACCAAAAGACCAGCGCAGAGGCAGAAGAGGCAGACGCAGAGGCAACAGCAGACTGCGCAGTCACTAAAGGGCCTGCGTAGGTGACGTAGAGAGGCCCAGGGCTGACGCAAAGTGTCGGGGATCTACCCAGAGGTCAGCCAAGCTGACGCTGGGAGTAGGAGAAGTGATGGAGAATTTTTCTCTCTGTTGGGTAAGCCAGTTTGACACCCTATTGTACGAAAGAATTGTTGAATAATAAAATCCTCCCTTGTTGCACCGGTTTTCCCACATTGAGTTTTTCCGACGACTGTTGTACAAAATAACTGTGTCGATGTGTTGATTCTTGTGCATGTGTTAGTTTCTGATTTATGGTGTGATATCTGCAGTTGAATTTATTTTAATGTTTATTGAAAGAATTTCATAAATAACTTATTGGAAATAAGTAGGCAAAGTAAATCAAATGTTGCAGTGATAGAATTTTCACAGTCTCTGGTGTCCTAAAGACGTTGAAGATAGAAGTTAACTCCTTCTCCCTTATGCATCAATGTTCGTTGCAACACTTGTTCTAGGTACATCTTCCATTGTTCGGAAGAGCCTTCATACAGTGAAGACAAAGCTTCCCACATCTCTTGGACTGTATCCTTGCCCTGCAAGTGTGAGACCACATGATCTCGAACTCCATCGAGAATGAGCCTCTTTGGCTTCCCTTGCTCGGCTTCATACTTCTTTCTTTGATCACTGTCAGCAGGAACAACTACAACACTTTTGATGTAGGCTTCGAGATCATTTTCTTCCAGAACAACAAAGATTTTGATCTTCCATATGACATAGTTGGAAGCCCCTTCCAACCTGTCCTGGTCTCTGAGACTATGCGATGCCATCTCACCCAACTGTCGAACTAACTTCTCTAGTCACTGCTCAGCACTGCTTCCTGGAAAGTGAGAAATTCGAACTTTTTTGGCAAAAGGTTCTCTGAGGAGAAAATTCCCCTTCTACATGTCTTCACTCTTTTCCGACGGATTTCTGCCTCGGCAGAAACTGCGCCCTTCAAGCACTGCACTGAGGCTCTACGTCACTCCCCTTGCCTCTGCAAACTCACGAACTGGAAATTGTACCTCTGTCGACTCTCTCAGAGAGAGATTTCCTCGGAATCTCTGCTTCCCGGCAAGGACTGCGCAATCCCTTCAAGGGGATTCGAATTACTGCCAAATGCAACATTCTGCCTCTCTGCTCAATGCTAGATCTGTTCTTCCTGTTTCAAAATCAATGCTCTGATACCATGTGAAAACTCCTAATCCTCAAGGAACCCCTACTGCAGCAAATTCGAATCTACTTCACCTACTTGATTTTAATTACATTCATCAAGTTATTCTTCTGAATACTGAAGCAAATTACTTCTGCAGCCTACACTACTTAAATTTGATTTGCATGAAACAAGCAAATTGAGGAAGAACAAGATACATAAGACAAAGTTGTTTTTGGACAAAATAATCTCCAAAAAAACCCAATGCGGGAAAACTGGTGCAGCAGCTCTAAGGGTTTATTATTAAGCAGAAGAAAATTCTGAATACAAATCAAGGGTGCTCAACTAGCAATCCTTTACAGAGAAAATATTGGACAAAAGACTAGTGCAATAATCTCACCCTGTCACTGGAGAATCAATGATTGATCCTCAGCTCTGGGAGGCTCTGCGTCACCCTCTAATGGCCTCTGCGTCAAACTGCATCACCCTAGGTAGCTTCTACGTCACTCCTCCAGGGTATTACGCTGCCTCTTTGCTTTGGATCTTCTGCTGGCAGAGAATTCGACTTTCTTGCCTCTAGTCTCACACCTTGGCTTCCGGCACCTGAACTTCGAATTTCCTCTGCAGAAATTCGACTTCCCCTCACTGGCTGTGTTGCCTCTGCGTCAAAACTGCATAGGCCAGCGTCAACCCTCCTTTGGACGTCTTCTGTCCTTTCTCTGCCTTGTATTCTCCAGAAGGTCCTCCCAAAATCTCACTACCCCTCAACTGCAAGATCTCCCTAATCGATTTTCCTCCTGAGAACTTCTCACCTCATAAAATCGATTTCCTCAATCTCTTTGTGTGTTTCTAAATGAACCCCAACCCTCCTCTTATACTTTTCCCATTGAGACTGCAATGGCCGAGATTAAGTCTCTAATCAACAACTAAGATTAAAACATGACTTGATCCGCCTTCTAGATCATTATCACCCATATTTTGATTAATACCCATTAATATTTTAATTTCCCTAAGTTTAGATTTAGGAACCCCATTAAAAATATTAATTATTTTAACAAAACACAATCTGGGTGGAATTTCACCAAACGGTTTATGGGCTCTTTAGGACTCATGTGCCTTAGCCTCTCCAACAATTTTCAAGACTAGAGCACTTCCGATGCTACCAAAAACTAACACATATCATGCTCTGACTGGCCCAAAAATTTCGCATCTCAGGCCCAAGAATCTCAGCCTCTTATTAGCTGACTGTAGCAAGAGAAATATGATCCCTGTACGCTGCCTTTAACTCAGAAAATAATATGACCTGGGTGCTGAGATGAAGAGGGTTTCTCCTTAGAGATTCAAGCCTCTTCCGAAGCCTTGAATTCAACTTCCTAAGATTCAAACCACAGAAAATTCCCTTGCTCTCATTGCTGTAAGGTTTTCTTCTTGGAGCTTCCTTTTCCTTTCTACTTGCCCTCATACACTCAAATCTCAAGCTCATCTCCTTTGGATTCCTTCCAAATCGAGCTCCTCTTCTTTCCTCTCCCATTCTCCTCTATCCTTTGCAAAAAAGTCATTAGAAGTAGAATGATACTTCCTTTTTCCCTTTTGTCTCTTTGAAAAAGATGGAAACCCAATCCCTAGGATCTAATGGCTGAGATTTAATCTCAAGCCATTAGATCAATTGCTAGGATCAATCCCCCACTTGACCCCTCATACATGTGGTCCCCTTCTTTCAAAAAGACTTCTTAGTACTTTTAAAGTTTTGTACCTTGGTGCACTTTTTCATATAAAGTAGCTTTTTAAACATAAGTCACTTTAATATTATAAAGTGAACATTAGTACTTTACCCATAAGTCACTTTTAGACACGACTTTAATAATTTAAAATACATGGTACAACTCCACACAAAAATACCTTAGCCCCCTTTGACACTAATAATCTCAAAATGTCAACTTCTGGCAAGTGATTTCCCACAGCAAACCAATGGCTAAATCATTTTTCCATATATGATTAAAGCATATTGTAATTTAAGCCCTCAAAATCTGAAATTGGAAATTTTTAGAGATTGCTACAAATGTATCATCTTAAGAACATCCCAAGCCCTGCATAACTTCTGTACAACGATTAGGCACATCCAAAGTCCAAGGATTCATGTGCCAATCCATTCAAATAAAACATTAAACGCAATTTATTATATAAACTGAATATTTGCGTTCAAATTATCTATTCTATATCTCTAGGCATCATTGGTGAACTAGAAAAATTTACCTTCCTTCTGTTTACAGCTAGCTTCCTGGAGAGCCAGAATAACCTCTACATACAATTGTAAGAAGCAAGTTCCAGTTGTTGTTTCTGAAGGCAGTGCCAACTGTAACATATCCACATACTCAATTTTCCATATAAGAATGATGGTATATACAGTCAAAAGAACGTGACTATATAAAGATATCAAATATTTTCAGAATCGTGAAGCCAATCCTGTAACCTTGTAAAAACACAAACAGAGTACATCCAGATTTTTCAAAAAACATATTCAATTTTGCAATTCTTTATAACTTCAAACAAGAAATGCACGAATCTGTTTGACTGGAATTTACTTTGATACCACCATAACCAAGACGCTCCCCAAGTCCCCCTGCTACAAGAACAAATGCAGCATCACATGCTTCCCTAATCCCAGCTTCTTCAAATTTGATAAAATTCTCATCACCAAATGACAACACCTCACCAGCTGGTACCTGCAAACAAAAGTTATTCAATAAAACGTACCAACATGGGAGACAACTCATAATTTGAAATTGTAATATGAGCCATAATTCTGGAAAGAAGCAAGATAGAGATCATTAGATGCCAGATGAGACTAAAGAAGTCTGGAACGATAATTGAATTGATTCAATTGATCTATTAGATATACCACTGGCAAAGAACTTTTAGTCAGACTTTGTCACGATTTCTATCTCTATAGTTTATCACCCTTAATCTAAAGCATTCTTATTCAAATGACCAACATGAATATATAGCCTACTCTTTCAAGCAATTATGACACATAAGCTTGTCAGTTGTTTTAGATGGGAATAAATTTTTTGTAGGTAACAGAAGTAACAAAAACTTCCACTGTATTCACCTTACCTCTTGCCTTTTACCTGTTTTTTGCTTTGTATATCTCAATGTTGAGAACATCAGCATCGGGATAAAATCGGCAAGGGTCCTTAAAACAAAAAAACCATAAAAATCGGGAAAATATCGGTAAAAAATTGGCAAACATCAGCAAAATTAAGATACCATCAAAATATTTTTAAAAATTGGCAAACATCGGGTAGGCCAAAAATCGTGATTTCGAGATAAAACCGGGATGTTATCCAGATGTTCGCAACACTGGTATATCTTTCTATTTTGATAAAAAATCTTCTTTTCAAACAATCATTACTATTTTCTTTCTCACACTCAAAACATCTAGCACAGGTTGAAGTTATTAACAGACGTATAGTTTTAAAAACCAGAAACGGATTTTGAACTGGCCACCTATTTAACCGGGATACGAACCGGAACTGGATCAAACTGGATCAAACCGGATTCAATGAACAAGAAATGAAAAAAATACATAAATTATTTAATTTTTAATGAATAATTATCTTTAAGATTTCAAACCGTGATTCCAAACTATTGGAGAAAAAATATGCAAAATTTGTTCATCTATATACCATGTAAGGGTGAATATATCAAAATGGCACAGAGTACAATACATGTTAACAACAAAATACATAATCAATGAGGCTCTAAGTGTATGTTGGAGTCCAAAAACAATGCTACAAGTTATAGGGCCACCAGCCTACTACAAATCATTGATCAACATGATCACTCATCAAACTCATCATTGATTCACCACTACTAGGAATGGGATCATCAACAACAGCTACATAAACATCATCTAGCTCTAAGTCTTTAGACTTGGATTGCTCAACCTTATAATATGGTAGAAATTGAAAAATTTTAACATGCTTAGCAAATGATTTTGGTTTTGAGTGAAGGGTTCATCTCCTTAACCTTATAATATGGTGGAAAAAGCTTAGCATGCCTAAACAATTATTTTGCTTTGAGTGAAGGGAATTTTCTATGGTTCGATTAAATCCCAGGAAAAAATCGGGATTAAATCGAACAGCAGTGGGAGCAAGGGAATTTTTTGTTGTTCAATTAAAGTCGGGAAAAAATTGGGATTAAATCCCCAAGATGCGATTTTTTTTCGCTGGCCGATTAAATCGAAAAAGTCAGGATTAAATCGGAACTTTTTCCAAAAAATCGTCAATGAGGTAGTTTCTTTAACGATTTCTTATTTTTTATTTTTTTTAAATCGGGATTTTATTGAAAAAGTCAGGATTTGTTTAAAAATTAATATTTTTGTATTTTTTAATTTTGTCGACTTTTTGCCGACTTTTTCAAAAAATCCCAACTTTAACAACTTTTTCAACTTCTGAACCCTTGCCGATTTAATCCCGACTTCAACTTTTTCCACATTGCATTTTTGTTAAGGCCATGGTAGATGATTTCAACAATCAATACCACCAACATCAACAAAGTTCAACAATCAATATCACCAACATCAAGGTACATAAAGGGCTTCTTGCTCTTGATTAAATGCCAATTTCAGACCCTCACACAAGACAAAACCAAATGGAAAAATTGCAATCCCCTAAATCTTGAAATCCTGAAAACTATTAAGTTTGTTGAATTTTGAGTAAGATCTAAAATTCTAGTTTCTCCATATGAAATCCAATGATGTCAGAACCACCCTCAGACGTCCTACGTCAATTCATGGTAATTTTAAAATTTACTCTTAGAATTTAGCATTACCATTGATTGCCGGTATTGCTAAGGTTGAGTTAGATATTTTATTTAGGTATAGGGTTTAGGAGGGGGGTTGGTTTTATGGCCAAGGGGGGTTGTTTTGGAAAGAAAGCAACCCAAGCTTCCTCCAAAACCACCTGAAAACCTGCCATCGTGTTGATTTTTCCCTTGTACCCCAAATCTTGTTTATGTCTAGACTTGATCATAAACACACTAAAGGTATTGAACTAACGTCACTTTGCACAATGAAAATATAAGAGCAGTGAAATCAATAATAATACACAGGTTTTATGAGGCCAAAACGTGTTTCTCATTAGTCCATCAATAAAAAAATATTAGGGCTCCGATACCAAGGATTATGGCCCTTTATGAAACCCTAATACAACTAGTATCCCTAGTATACTATAAAATACAATTAGGGCTTGAGGTCTAATCCTTCAAACCTTCAATCTTCCCATCAAAACAAAGACAAAATAACTTGACTTATTTGTAGCATTCCTTTGCCTCCAACCCTTTTTTTCCTCTTGCCCTTGATGTGCCTGGCTGTTATTTGCATCCTTGTCATACAAAGATGAGCTCCCTTTAGATCTCTATCAAACTTCCTACCCACCTAACAAACATTTGGATCAACTTCTCAGATTTTGGCTTATCCCTTCAGCCCACACCTACTTATTGTCCACCAATAGACTGCTCTTCAAGTTCAACTTAGTGATGCATGTTATTGTAGCCCTATGCCAATCCTTTGGCATTTTGGTCAACATTCTACAAGCACTCCTTAGATGCTTCAGTCGGGCCTTAAACCTACAACATCCTACTTCAACAATCCTCCTTATGCCCTCAGTCAACCTTATTTTATGGTATAAACTTTACTACAAAAACCCTAGCCACAATCAGCATGATGTACTCAAGTCCTCTGGATGAAGCAAACTTTGCATGATCTCCAAGTGAAGTTTCATAAGCCCATTCTGAAATTCTATGACAACACCAGCACCATAAGTCTCTCCAAGAATCTTGTAATGCATTCAAAAACCAAATATATTCCTATCAGATATCACTTTCTTTGGGAACAGGTTACAAAGAAGAATATCAGGTAGTATACATTGGGACAAAGGAACAAATAGCTGACATCTTCACCAAGCCTCAACAATGAGAGACATTTGAGTATCTTCGACAAAAGCTCGCGATCCTACCAAGTTCACATTGATATGTATTCTTTCATGCAAAGCAGACATGGGGAGAAAGGCACGTTGCAGGAAGATATAGGAAGATATTTTGTCAAAGGGGGAGAGAAATCAGGAGAGGAAGATCAGAAGCATGGAGTCAAGGGGAGCAGCAGTCACAAGGGGAGAACGTGTGTTGCCATCAATGCCAAAGGAGCGGGATTGCTGGAATGTGGTTGTCATTGATGTCAACCCAAACAACAGCCAAAAGAAGCCCCACTTTTAACAAGGAAAATGATTGGGAAAATCAATGTTTTTGCTCTCAAAACCATCACCATTTGATTCTCCCCACCATGTTGATTCCAATGGTAGGTAGCACACCACATAACTTCTCATATTTGAGGAGATATGTCTTGTCAAAGTTGGAGCCCCATTATGTGGTCAAGGAGCCCCAAATTGAATATTAAAAGGCAGCTCTATTACAAGATAAAATTTGAATTAATATTCAAAAAAAAAATTCAATAAATATTTATTTATCTAGGTTGTTGCAAATCAGCCTCAAAAGGATTATACATCAAAGAGAATTGGGTTTATTAAGCATGAATGAGGTCGGACTTCAATTAAAATTAATTTTTGGCTTGTTGTAAGTTGTAACGTCACCTCCTTGGCCTATTGGACATCTCAACCGCCCACCTTTATTTATCTAGGTTGTTGCAAATCAGCCTCAAAAGGATTATACATCAAAGAGAATTGGGTTTATTAAGCATGAATGAGGTCGGACTTCAATTAAAATTAATTTTTGGCTTGTTGTAACGTCACCTCCTTGGCCTACTGGACATCTCAACCGCCCGCCCCCTCTCTCCCAAGAAGCCCCCCTCATTTAGTATAAATAAGGGCTCAGATTCATCCTAGCGCATCACTTTTCACACTTATCTTTCTAAATTTTTTGTTTGCTCTTATGAGACCTTGTATTTTCACGCTGATCAGAATATTAGGCCAAGTATTTCTAGGTATCTTTGTGGTTCTTTGATCATCTTTTGGTTTGGTTCTTCATTGGTTTTATGAGGCTAAATCGAGGATAAATTCGTCTAGTTTGACACTAGCTCAAAGGCCTATTTTGTGGCCAAAATTCGGATCCTTTCTGAGGCTCTACTTGAGGTTATTCGACCCTTTGTGGCGGGGCATATCTGAGCAAGGTTCGATGAATCTTTGGGCATATTCGAAGGTCATTTCATCTCAGTTTGAACACTGTTATGTGGTTATTTTTTTAGCACTTAAGGAGGCTTATTTTCCAGATCTTGAGGCAACCCCTTTCGGGCCTCTTAAACTTGTTCTATGGCATTTTCGATGGTTTGTACCCTAGTCCTCTTTGCATTGTTATAGACTCCTTTAAAGGCTAGACCAAGACCATATTCAGAGGCTCGATCAAAGGTCTAATTTTTGAAGAAAGACCTAAAGCTTACAAAGTCTAATCTGAGGTTGCCTAAAGGAAACTTTTAAGGCTATTTCTAAGGGTTGTCCTTCAACCATTTGCTGAGTCAGGATCCGAGCTATTTTAAGGTTGTTTCGTGAGCATAACTGTGGTATATCTTTGAGTCTGAGAGGCTAATCAAACTCATGTTTAGGGATAAAATTTTAAGTGGTTTCAAGGTCTTAGGCAACCTCATATGTGTCTTTACTGAATTGCTCGGAGCCCTCTGGCTGCTCTATATAGATCTCCTCCTCAACAACTCTATTGAGGAAGGTTGGCTTCACGTCCATCTGGTGAACCTTCCACCCCATCTATGTTGCAAGTGCCAAAATAGTCCTAATGGATGAATATTGTGCTACTAGGGCAAAAGTCTCGTCATCGTCTATGCCCTCAATCTGCGAGAAGCCCTTGGCCACAAACCTAGCTTGAACTTTTCCACACTCCCATCTGCTCCATGCTTCAACTTGTACACCCATCTGGATCCAACTATTGATTTCCCCTCAGGTCATGGAACAACCTCCCAAACATCATTCTTCGTGATAGAGGAATACTCCACCATGGCATCCTGCCAAACATGCTAAGAAGTTGCCTCCTCATAAGAAGGAAGCTCGGTGTCCACCAACTCTATCATCAGTGCCATATAACTTGTGTACCTTTGTGGTTGTTTACCAAAACATGGTGCTAGGAGCCCCGACCTGCTCCTATGCCTCTTGGATCAAACTCTCAACCCACTTGGCCTTCTTCCCCCTATTGTGGGTGGCTTTGGTTGATCTATCTTCTCTCAGCCTAGCTTGCCTTCCTCATCTTGCTGCAAATCTTGTTGTGCTACCTGTTGACCACTGAAGTGGCACCTAAAGATTTTCTAAAGACTACATGCCCAAGAATGTACCAAAGGTTGCTTGTACCATCAAATATCATCATATCACCAGAGTTTTTCGTCTCTATTTTTGCTTCTCATCTTTTTTTTGTTGTACTCAAATTCCACAATCCCTACGGGGACAATGTAAAAGTGGTACTAGTATGAGGAGTCGAGACATGTAACAGGCCTGGGTGGCCTGAGACCTTATCATCAAGTGAGTATTACTCTGGGAGGTTTTTTTCACCCAATTAATTATCTTTTCTTTACGAGGACTTAATAATTAATTGAGTTTTTTCCTCCAAGCATAACCCCAAAGTCGGAGTACGGCTCGATGGTGAGGCCTTGGGTGAGACCTAGTGTCTAGGGTCATTGTATATTACCATACTAGATCATACAAAAAATTTCATGGAATTTGATTAGGTCTAAGGGGTCATTTTTTATTTTTTTTTATTTTTGACAAGGCGGAAATTGGAATAAAATTTGTATATGAAATGTAATAAGTGATGTCTAGAGAAGTTGTATGGGGCATGAGTCTAAAAATTACACCTCTCACCCTCAACTTTCTACTATGGCACACTTTGAGGGGTTAAAAATATGTTCTAGACATTCAAAACCCATTTTTCCTAAGTTTAGTGGGAAATTTGACAATAAATTAGACCATAAATAAATTAAATGGAGAGAAATAAATTGTTCCATGTGACAAAATCACATGGAAATGACTTGGAAATTATCTCAAGTCAAAGTAGTGAGTCAAAGGACAAGTTGGACGATGATTTGGCACCTTGCATCATAAATTGATGGTCCCCTCAAGGAAATCAAATTTATTGACATAAATGCAGCAGCTTTTACTGGAAAATTCAAATTTGTGGAGTTAATGCACATTTGGGAGGATTTGGGAGAATATTTGGCAGAGATTTTTATGGGAAATTGTCCCCACATTGGTTTCCACCCATATAAACTTGTCATTTAATCATGATATTCGATTTTGCTTAAGGGATTCTTGATTCCACTTGGGAAATTCGAATTTGCATGAAGGTGGTTTGGAATTGTCATTGTTTGCCTTGGGATTGGCTCCCAAGCTTCTATATAATAAGATTATTTTGCTCTCACTTATGTATCCATTGTTTACTAGCTATTGTGCTCGCGGAAGCGTTGTTACTTCGTACATTTTTCAAGAATATCAATAAAGAGACTTTGGGGGTCCATTCATGGGTGTTCTTCCTTTTGAACAAGATGCATTGTGAGCTATGTGAAAATTTATGAATCTAACAAACCAAAAATCCTACTGCAATAAATTGATTTGCATTACCTACTTGTATGAGTTATTTTCAGAAATATTCAGAAAATATTAATACATATACACTACAGCCTACACCACTATACAGATCAAGTACTGAAAAATAAATGAGACAACCACACAAAGGACACACTTATTTTTGAACTAAACGTACCCAGAAAAACCAAATGCGGGAAAACCGGTGTAGCAGATATGAGGGTTTTATTAATTGGCAGATTTTTTAATACAACAAGAGTGCCAAATCCGCCTCACTCAATAGAGAATAAACCCGGAAAAAGTACCTCTATCCGGAGACAGATATTTTGGTGAACCCAGCAACTAGATGAACAAACCCCACATGTGACTGCGTTGTCCCCAATATTGTGCAATGATGGCTACTTCAAGCTCTACATTGGAACTACGTCACCTCCTCTAGAAGTTGTGTCACCCTCCCAGTGAGACTTCCCGGCTCAGAAATCGATTTGCTAAACTACTGTTTGATCTACTTCATAGAAACCCCAAGCTTGCCTCTAAGTGACTACGTTAGCCCTCAAGCCTCTGTGTCACCCTTTCTAGAGTTGTGTTGTCTCTCCCTGCTGTTGCTCTACCTCTCTGCTATGTATTCTCGGCCTTGGACTGAAGTCCCTCTGCTGAACTGCCCCTCTCTGCACTAGAAACTCACTCTAAAATTCTCAGCAAACCACGCCCCAGAATTTCGAATTAGCTCAAGTGTTGCTCTCTTTGTGTGTGTTTCACTATTTTCCAACTGACCCCAAACCTCCCTTTATACTTCTCTTGTTGAGAAATCAATGACTGTGATCTAATCTCTAATCAATGGCTAAGATTAAATCAAACTTGATCCTCGTCTCTTAGAAGCTTCTCACCCATATTTTCATCAATACCCATTAATATTTTGATTTTCCTAAGTTTAGACTTAGGAAACCCATTAAAAATATTAATTATTTTAATAAAATAGAATCCGAGTGGAATTTCACCAAACAATTTCTGGGCCTTGGAGATCTCATGTGTTCTAGCCCCTCCACAAAATTTCAAAGCTAGAGCACATCTGATGCTACCCAAAAATCAACACTCCCTCTTAGCGAGGAATGTGCTCTAGCAATACTTCCCAGCAGAAGTATCACACTGATCCACGACATCGGTCTTCTACGTTGCTAATGCTCGGCCTGTTGCCCCTCATCCACTGCACTATTGCAATCTGTACTGCTACCCATGACATTGCCATTGTCACTGCTACATCTGTAATGCAGCTCCCTGTCAAACGCTGCATCACCTATGCTGCTAGCACTGCCACTGCTAACGTTACATCTGTACTGCAACTCAGTTGCTGAGAGAAGCAACTGAAAACACCCAAAACTGCACAAGTATCCAATGGATACACCTCTGTGTTGAAATCCTGACTATCGCTAGTCCCATGCTCTCTTCGGAAGCCACTACACTGCTGAAGCTCTGCACTATGCCTCCTCGCACTGTTGCCTCTCTGTTATGTGTTGCTCACATTTTGCCGCTACTAACCACTGCATCTGTCGAATCAACACTCCATGGAACCAACTGAACACTCCACCCTCCCGCTACTACTGATCATGGGCTCCCGTAGCAAGGTGTTGATTCAAAGGACACTGCCCAACTGCAGTCCTCCTGACTACAGTCCCTCTGATACCATGTGAAAAAATCAGAATCTAACAAACCAGAAATCCTACTGCACCAAAATTATTTGCATTACCTACTTGTATAAGTTATTTTCAGAAATATTCAGAAAATGTTAATGCAAATACACTTGTGGCCTACACCACTATACAGATCAAGTATTGAAAAATAAATGGGACAACTACACAAAGGACACTTATTTTTGGACTAAACGTCCCCAGAAAAACCCAATGCAGGAAAACCGATGCAATAGATATGAGGGTTTTATTATTAAGCAGATTTCTGAATACAACTAGGGTACCAAATTCGACTCACCCAACAAAAAAGAAACCCGACAAAAGTACCTCTATCCAGAGACAGATATTTTGGCGAATCCAGCAACTAGATGAACAAACCCTAAAGGTGACTGCATTGTCCCCAGCGTTGTGCAGTGATGGTTGCTCCAAGCTCTGCGTTGGAACTGCGTCACCTCCTCTAGAAGTTGTGTCACCCTTCGAGTGAGCCTTTCCGGCTCAAAAATCGATTTGTTGAACTGTTCCTTGATCTACCTCACAGAAACCCCAACACTGCCTCTAAGTGACTACGTCAGCCCTAAAGCCTCTGTGTCACCCTTTGTGGAGCTACGTTGTCTCTCCCTGGTGCTGCTCTGCCTCCTTGCTATGTATTCTCGGCCTTGGACTGAAGTCCCTCTACCAAACTGCCCCTCTACACTAGAAACTCACTCTGAAATTCTTAGTAAATCTTGCCCCAGAATTTTGAATTAGCTCAAGTGTTTCTCTCTCTCTCTCTGTGTTTTTCAACTGACCTCAAGCCTCCCTTTATACTTTTCTTGTTGAGAAATCAACAATCGTGATCTAATCTCTAATCAATGGCTAAGATTAAATTAGACTTGATACTTGTCTCTTAGAAGCTTCTCACCCATATTTTCATTAATAACCATTAATATTTTAATTTTCCAAAGTTTAGACTTAGGAACCCCATTAAAAATATTAATTATTTTAATAAAATACAATCTGGGTGGAATTTCACCAAACAATTTCTAAGTCTTGGAGATCTCATGTGTTCTAGCTCCTCCACAAAATTTCAGAGCTAGAGCACATTCGATGCTACCCAAAAATCAACAAGCTATTGATATAATCTTTATATGCTTTGAATTATTTCATTTTCCATATATTCTTGTAAAGTTGTTAGTGTGAAGTTATCTTGTATTAGCATTTGATTTGAAAGTAAGCTCTAGAGTTTGAAAGTTCTAGTTTATTTTCAAATAAATTTCTAGAAGTTTCAATTCATTGTTTGTTTATCTAAATATATATGGACTAATGTTTGATTTGAATATTATAGAAGATTTTTTGTTGAATCAAGCGTGAGGGGAAGTCTTTAGGAGACCAGCCCACTCTTGGAGCACCTTCAAAGGAACTCTCATTAGTTATTTGGATTCACTTAGTTTATCTTATGAAAAGTGTCTTGCCCCTCTCTGCACTAGAAACTCACTCCGAAATTCTCGGCAAACCACGCCCCAGAATTTTGAATTAGCTCAAGTGCTTCTCTCTCTGTGTGTGTTTTCCAACTAACCCCAAGCCTCCCTTTATACTTTTCCTGTTGAGAAATCAATGGCCGTGATCTAATTTCTAATCAACGGCTAAGATTAAATTTGACTTGATACTTGTCTTTTAGAAGCTTCTCACTCATATTTCCATTAATACCCATTAATATTTTAATTTTCCTAAGTTTAGACTTAGGAACCCCATTAAAAATATTAATTATTTTAATAAAATACAATCTAGGTGGAATTTCACCAAACAATTTATAGGTCTTGGAGATTTCATGTATTATTGCCCCTCCACAAAATTTCGGAGCTAGAGCACATCCGATGCTACCCAAAAATCAACAAGCTATTTGTATAATCTTTCTATGCTTTGAATTATTTCATTTTCCATATATTCTTGTAAAGTTGCTAGTGCAAAGTTATCTTGTATTAGCATTTGATTTGAAAGTAAGCTCTAAAGTTTGAAAGTTCTAGTTTATTTTCAAATAAATTTCTAGAAGTTTCAATTCATTGTTTGTTCATCTAAATATATATGGACTAATGTTTAATTTGAGTATTGTAGAAGATTTTTTGTTGAATCAAGCATGAGGGAAAGTCTTTGGGAGACCAGCCTACTCTTGGAACACCTTCAAAGGAACTCTCATAGTTATTTGGATTCACTTAGTTTATCTTATGAAAAGTGTCTTACCCCTCTCTGCACTAGAAACTCACTCTGAAATTCTCAGCAAACCACACCCAAAAATTTTGAATTAGCTCAAGTGTTTCTCTCTCTCTCTCTGTTTTCCAACTGACCCCAAGCATCCCTTTATACTTTTCCTGTTGAGAAATCAACGGTCATGATCTAATCTCTAATCAACGGCTATGATTAAATTTGACTTGATACTCGTCTCTTAGAAGCTTCTCACCCATATTTTCATTAATACCCATTAATATTTTAATTTTCCAAAGTTTAGACTTATGAACCCATTAAAAATATTATTTATTTTAATAAAATACAATCCGGGTGGAATTTCATCAAACAATTTCTAGGTCTTGGAGATCTCATGTATTCTAGCCCCTCCACGAAATTTCGGAGCTAGAGCACATCTGATACTACCCAAAAATCAACAAGCTATTGGTATAATCTTTCTATGCTTTGAATTATTTCATTTTCCATATATTCTTGTAAAGTTGCTAGTGCAAAGTTATCTTGCATTAGCATTTGATTTGAAAGTAAGCTCTAGAGTTTGAAAGTTCTAGTTTATTTTTCAAATAAATTTCTAGAAGTTTCAATTCATTTTTGTTTATCTAAATATATATGGACTAATGTTTGATTTGAGTATTGTAGAAGAATGTTTGTTGAATCAAGCGTGAGAGGAAGTCTTTGGGAAACCAACCCACTCTTGGAGCACCTTCAAAGGAGCTTTCATTAGTTATTCGGATTCACTTAGTTTATCTTATGAAAAGTGTCTTGCAGGGAATCGTTTGGGCATAGCTTGTATACAAGCAATTATTTTATAAATTTTAATCTTTGAAATAGTGCTTCATTGATTCATATTAGCTATTTGAGAGCTTTTCTAAGCTAAACCAAGTGATGGGGTTCACTCCCATCACTTGATTTGGTTTGTTGTATATTATTTGTATTTTATTTAATTGTTTTCATATTCTTTCTACACTAATTTGTTTCTTGATCTCGCAGCCCATAGGTAGAGTGTTGGTGATAAGAGCATCAAGGAAGGATCACACAAATTCTAACACTTTTTCCTTGTAGGACCTGTCAACCCTTTCAAGTTGATTTTTTTAGGAGGTTGTGGACAAAGAGGAGGGCTGTTATTTCGCAAGACCATGGACTTTTGAGGAGGATTGACTCCTTGTTTTGACCAACATTTCATTCACGTTTGGAGGCCAAGCCTTGGGGCATCATGAGACACTTCTTCTTCAATCTTAGAGCTTTCTCATTGTACTTCATTTTCTGAATTTGACTTTTAAGAAGGAGATTTACAGCTTGAGAAGCCTTATACATTGTAAAGACTCTTCTTGAAAATTGCTCATCTTCTAACATCTAATAAAAGTTTACTTTTCTTGTGGGAGCTTGGGCTTTCACCCAAGGCATCATTTTCTTATTTTTGCAAGAGTAGGAACATGTGGTTGGTTTGATCTTGAGTTAGTTTTCTTAGTTTTTTCATCTTGCATGCCTTAAAATTAACACATCACTTTCACAAGTTAATTTTCTGAATTTTGCTTTTGTTACTTATTCTCATGCTTTGTCATTTCAATATTAGCTTTCAAGTACAATTCTAAATCTTACTTTTGGAAGCAATTGATTTTATGCAAGACATCTCATTTCAAGTAGCAAAGTTTAACCATTTGCTTCATGTTGGTCTCACAATAGGCTCATTGTTTACATGCTCATTTATTTAAGTTATTTGCTCATTTTGCATGCATATAAATTTTAAGCTACATTGTTTTAGTTGGTTATTGGTTTATCATTTGTCAAAACAATTATTTTGAGTAACTTACATGTTCATGAAGCTTATGTATCTTGCATTATCTTGAGCAACTATCCAAGTTAATTTTTTTGAGAACATTTCCATTTTCTTGAAGCAAAGCATTTAGTAATCTTACTTAATTCATGTGCAAGCTAATTTCCTTTTCCAATTGAGTTTACATTTTGCAATTTACTTTGAGCACTATTTCCATTGTATTGAAAGCATTGCAAATCTCTATTTGGAAAACTTACTTGCAAACCATATTAGGCATTTTAGTATAGTTGCATCTTAACTTAATTTACCTCCAAGCATAAGCTTGGTTGAAAGGCATTTTTATGGATCCCTTTCTTTCATCAACTTGAGGGACATAGATCCTCTTATGTGGTTAACATGGTGACCTTGCAGTCGTCAAAGCTACAGTGTCTGCAACGTCGGAGGCATTGAGTGTGTTGGGTAATGCAAGGAAGGTATCGTTATATAGTTGTCTTTCTCTTGGACCCCTTCCACAACTCACATAAGTAACTCGTTTCAAAACGATCAAAAGAAAGGTTACATCTAGACCAGGTATTTAGATTAATTGTAATCAAACTTTAATTTAGGTGCATTTCATGCTAATACATTTTACTATTTTACTAGCAAATTATCCATGTACCTGTCATTGATGAATATGATTTGAATTGAATATTTTATGTAGTCAAGTATTATCTCATTTATTTATTTTTGCAAGTAAAGTTCTAACTTGTTCCCTTTGCAAGATATTTCCATATTGCTTCCTTGCATGCTTTGAATTTATGAATGATCATATATTTTAAAAGTATTTCTTGAAAGCATATTTTATATCTTACATTGGTATCATATCTTGCTAACATCTTTTGTTTGATTGACATGATTGTTAGTGTTTCAATTTGAAGCACATTCATTTTATTTTGAGCAAGTATTATTTATTCTTAAAGCAATATTTGAAGGAATTGGTTTTATATGCGCTTATCATTATCTCATGTGTTGATGGTTATTGAAATTCATTTTATTTCATATTGCTCACATTATATTTGCTCATAATTTTTCAAAGTAATCCATTTCACTCTAACATCTCCTAGAAACCTTCTAGATTAGATTTCCTTTAGGGACCACCCCCCTTAGCTAACCTACGAGAGAGCTTAAACGGAGAGAGTTGGGAATAGGTGACAACTCCGTCTCTTTAATTTTCCACCAACCACACCTTGTGGGGTTAAGGGTTTTTCTCACTAACTTAGGTGTGTATGACAGGAAACAACATTCTTTTGGCGCTGGTGTCCGGGACAAGTCTTCTTGTATTTGGAAAATCGACTAATTTTGTTTTTTACATATTGGACTTTAGGATTAGATTCTTGCTCAAGTGGCGACTCCACTTACTTCAAATTCTGCAAGAGTTTCTACTAGGAGGCATCCAAGTAGTCTAGTTATCCCCACTCTTGAGCCTGAAAGGGTTTTTAGAGAGAGGTTAAAGAGACTTTCTCATAGTAGACTTCTTGCTAATCTTGGGCAAGAAGCTATTTTTGATATCCATTTGCTTTTTCAAGAATAAGTAGAGCCAAGCATCATGAATGATCCTTTTGCTCCTTGTGATTTTACCATAAAAGGCTATCCTCACAATATCCCTGACAAGGGTATTGAAAAGTTCCCTTCATTTCAAGGTAACAATGCCATTAGTGTTGCATCACATGTTAAGAATTTCAATTTTTGCATTTTCAATTGGTGTAACAGTGCTAACTATGAGGATGTGAAGATGAGACTTTTCGTTCTCTCTTTAGAAGAGGATGCTCTTGATTGTTTCACTGAGTAACCTGTTAACTCTTATGATTCCTTACAAGTTATCATCAATGCTTTTATGGCAAAGTTTGGAGAGAAAAAAGAGAGTCGACACTTGATCATGGAGGAATTCAATAAGATATTCAATGATTTGGTAAAAAGCATGCTTGCTACTGTTAAGCCTCCTGATGAGTTTCTATTGTGTTCATATTTAGATGCTTTTGGTGTTGATACTGCCTATGAGTTAAGAAGGAAAGAGACTACAAATTTGGGTGCATCTCAATCTGAAGCCTTAAAGATGGAAAGGGCTAAAAGGGAATCGTTTAAGTCTGAAATGCCTAGTTTCAATAGAGGGCCACCAAAGTCCCATGATTCTAAAGGGTTGGCAAAGGAAGAAAATACACTTGATCCTATCAAAGAATTAACTCAATTCATCAAGACTATGGAAGCAAATCACACTAAAGAGATGCAAGCCATGCAAAACGGGTTGGTGGCCATGGAAAGATCACAAGTGCAAAGATTCCAACCTAGGCCAAATGATAGATGGCAAAAGAATAAAGGCCCTCCACAAGATTATAGGCCTCCAAATCCATTACAGACCACCAACATGGTAGATCAAATTCCCCCATTTTGTAGGCCATGTAATGAGTTCCTTGAAGAGGCCACATGCCCATATGTAAAGAGAATTATGGAAGGTAGCATGTTGGGAGATGAACATGTAGGAACAAGCAGTCAAATCAATATGTTCTCCATGGAAGATCAAGTATACACCATTAAAAGAAATCAATAGATTGACTAGAGGCTTGATAATCTTAGGGTTGATAATATGATTGCAAATTTTGATAATGTCATCAAGATTTTTGGGGAAAAGCCTACATCTTGATAGATACTTGCTATTGCAAAACATAAAGGGATGACTTATCAAAGAAGGGATATTCAAAAATTACAGAAATATTTCTCCTCCTACTTCAGAATTAAATTTTCACTTGGGCAATTGGGTGAATAATGCAAAGGTTTCTATCCCAATAACAGATCTTTTAAAGATACCATCTCAAAGGGAAAAGTTACTAAGTTCCATTGAAGTTACTCACGGGGAAGTGTTGACCACTAGAGTGGCACCCGATGATTATATGAAGACTCCAAGCCCAAGGATGATCCAGAGGACACTTGTACCATCAGATATCATCAGTCAACAAAGTTTTTTTAACTCTACTTCCATTTTCTCATCATCTTTCTTGTACTCAGATTCCACACCCTACGGGGAATTGTAATAAGTGATACTAGTAATGATGATTTTTGAGTATGTAATAGGCCTAGGATGTTGGGACTCGATCAGCAAATGAGTACACCTTAGAGTGTTTTTTTTTTTATCTGGTTAAATATCTTTTCTTTTTCAGAAGCAGATAATTTTCTGGGTTTTTTCCCTCACTTTTTACCCCAAAGCCGGAGTGACGGTTTGAAGGTTGAGCCCCTAACACATCTTAGTGTCTAGAGTCGATGTATATTACCATACTAGATCACACAAAAAAATTCGTGGAATTTGGTTAAGTCTAGATAGTCATTTTTTAATTTTTTAGATTTCCCGCAGGTCAAAAATTGCAAATAAAATTGTACTTGTAATGTAATAAGTGATGTCTAGAGAAGTTGTATAGGGCATGAATAATGAAATTTACACCTCTAGGCTCTCACCCTCAACTTTCTATTATGACACACTTTGATGGGTTAAAAATGTGTTTTGAACCCTCAGAAACCCACTTTTCCTAAGTTTAGTGGGAAATCTAACAATTAATTTAGCCATAAATTAAATAAATAAAGAAAAATAAATATCCACACATGCTAAATGTTGTGGAAATGAGGTGGAAAATTATGGGGAGTTAAAGTGAAGTTTGAAGGTGATGTGGACTCCTGAAATCAAGGAAAGGACATGTGCTCAAATAAAATCGATTTTTTGGCATTAAAGGAGAAAGTTGTTTACTTGGAAATTCGAATTTGTAAAGTTAATGCACATTTGGGACGATTTGGGAGAATATTTGGTGGAGATTTTTGTGGGAAATTGTCCCCACATGGGTTACCACCTAAGCAACCAGATTCGTTATATAGGGTCCACGAATCCGAATCCGTCATGTCGGACACAATTCGCCTGAAAATCGTGTCCAAAAAACATGACACGTTGAATCCCCAAGCATGTCACGGAATTCACCAGTGTCACGATTTTTGACATCGTGTCCTGTTTTCCAAGACTCGTTTGGCGGAAAAGTGACCTATGCGGGTTAGAAAAGACCACATTTGTTCATTACAGCCACGGTATTTATCATTTGGCAAGCGTTGTTTGATTATAAATGAAAGGGGAAAGAAGAAGGGAACAAAGGCATTACAATAACTACAACCCACCACCTAAAATGATACGCAAGTAGACTAACGAGCAAAAGCTAATAATTCATGGTGGTTCAAGCACTGGCTCGACATGCTCTTCAAGTTTAAATACAATTTTGTGCTGAAACCCAGAGATAGTATTGCCCATATGGGACATACACAACAGAGCTACACAAGATTCAACTTTGTACAACTTCCATGAATAAAAGTTCATAATCTGGTTTTTAACAGTCAAACAAAATGGGTAAGGGGATCGAACATATTTATACTACATTACTCATTTTTTCCTTCCCGTGCGTTTTTAACATTGCAATGCATATATTCATTCATTTTGCATTGACGAAAGAATGAATTCCTTACCTAGCAGGGGAAATGACGACCGATACCCTTACAAAAATGAGAATCGCAAGCTTTTCACATAGCAGGGATCTCATCTGGCGCAGTAAACCCTCACTTTGGCAGAGTCCGATTTTATCTTGGTAAGTACGATAACAAACTACCAATGATCAGGTTGTCTGAGCATTTCATTGTTACTTGAGACACAAAAGAGCTAGGGCTCCACCATATCTATATATGAGTGACGAATATATTGGTATTTCTTGTCAGCTAGTTTGTCATTGGGGTTACGAAAGGCTCATTTTGCACTGAATCAATTGGTGTGATCTCGTCAATGGTTCTGTAATAAGTTCATTATGAAATTAAATATATATATATATTATTTATTTATTTATTTAATTGTTAATAATTTAATTATCAAAAAAATATTATGTTTTAATCATGGTTAAATTATCAAAAAAAATGATGTTTGTATCATTATTAAAATTTGTGTAAGAAATATCTAATTTTTAATATATATATATATATATAACAAATCCTATGTGTCCTGTTCCAGGGGGTCAACGTGTCCGAATCCGACACCACGAATCCCAAATCCCCGTGTCAAGTGACCTAGGTTACCACCCATATACACTTGTCATTCTATCATAAAATTCGAATTTGGCACATAAGGGAAGAAGAAAATGATGTCCACTTGCCAGAATTCAATTTTTGCACTTGGCATTGGAACTCCATTCAACAAATTCGAATTTCTCTTTCGGATTGTCACCTCATGCCACTTGTTTAATCACTTCTAAATTGGGATTGGCTCCAATGCCATTTGTCATTATCATTCTTCATTGGGATTTGCTCCCAACTCTCTATATAATAGAGCCATGGGCTCTCACATTGTATCATGTAATACAAGCTATTGTACTTGAGGAGACTCTGCAGAATTGTATTCACTACTTGCAATATAATACAACAGTCTTTGGGGTAAAGCATGATGGTGTTGTTCTCCTTGCATGCATGGTAGATTCTTGACTTGTTGTTATGCTTCTATTTATTTCCTCATGTCATTATTTCTTTTATGCTTGTTTCAAGTTATGTTAATATGCGGTTTTATCATATTAGCATAAGAATTAATTATTTGCTTTAGGAAAAGAAATCTTCTAGTGAATAACCGTATTCATCTCTTCTTTAGTTGATAAGAGGTGTCTAGGTGCACATAAAGAATATATAACTGAAGAAAGTCATTATAGTGTGATACCAACCGAAGAAAGGATATCTAAGAATGTGATGCACTAGCATCGAGACCAAGCCAAAGGACTAACTGTTGCAATGGACTCAATGAATGGCAGGCCAAGTATGGATATTTGTCCTAGCCCTGGATAAAGGAAGACTACCATATACTAAGTTGGATATATCTATCAAATTTGCCACCTCCAAGAGCCCGAGATAGAGATGCACTTCATTTTTTAGGTGCCCCGTTTACTATGAGATCAAAGGACACTATCTCTGACTATATCGGGATTCGAGGGGCTCCCTCTCTACCTACTTCAAGTACCATGACCAGCAATGTTTAGCCCTCTTCATCAGGGATATTTTTAGTGCATAAATCTCAACTCCTACACACCCTAATCCATTGTTTGATGACCAATTCGATCACCTCATACTTTCATGTGGATCCTTCATATTAGAGCCACAAGTGTCCAATAGAGGTTTAGGGTGCACCAAACAATAGAAGGATGAGATCTCGAGCCCCTTCCTAGCCTCCCCCGCTTGTGGACCAACATATATCATCAATACCTGTTCAACATTGTCAAACTGTACATCAATTCATAGGTCCTTAAAGCATCAAAGGAACCAACTCCAAACAATTCAAGAGTAGGCTAACTCCAACCCATCTGATTACCTCTAAGTACCATAGGATTAGTGAAAGTTTGTTCAAAGTTTCTTTCTTTCAACCACAAACGCTAGAAGTATCCCTCACTCCTACATCCCCACCTAGGATCATGTGATTGGACCTGTTGTTGGTGCTAGGAGACTTCAATAGCAAGCCTATGCCTAGCTCACCTCCCTCACAATCAATCATCAGACTTAGGAGTCGTTGACATCTTTGGCTCCATCACCAAATCTTTCTATCTCACTCATTCGTTCTTAGTAGCCTACTGATTATTTTGTATCATTCCAAGGCTTCTTATATGTGCGTCATGATGACATTAATTCTTGTTTATTTCTTTCATTATGTTATTTATAGCATTTTCTAGGAGCTACACTTACACTCCCATATCGTATTCATACTAATTGCACTCTTCTTTAGTACCAATGACCTACTTTTGTGGTCATTTATTGGACAGTAATAAAACCATCTTATTTTATCTTGGAAAATGATTGTTGGATGGTTCTTTGTCTTGGTTGATTATTGGTGATTCTTTGATGATATGTGCTAATTTATTGTATGTTATCTTCTTCCATCTTATACTTGTTTATGAACTAGGGTTTAATGAAATTTTCACCAAATTTTTGTTGATGTTTTATGGCTCTAAAATCTCCATGCACAATATTTTCATCAAGCTTTTCTTGAGGAAACTAGATTTATATTCCTTCATTTGAATCTCCAAAGATGGCATCAAAGTCTACCCCCCCTACACATGCAAAAATTGGATGCATTCGATTAGAATCTCATTAGGATAGTTCCAAGTTGGTTCTCATAGACTCTAGATACAGACAGACCATCATATACCATGGTCAGATAGAATCTACCAAATGTGCCACCTACAAGAGTCAAAGACATAGATGTGCCTAATTTTTGGGTGCCCTCTATACTATGAGATCAAAGGACGCTATCACTTCCTATATCAAGATTCGAGAGACTCCCTCTCTACCTTCTTCAGGTACTAGGACCAGCAATGCTCGTCCTTCTTCATCAAGAAGATTTTCAGCCATAAATTTCAATTTTGGCACACCATGCCCTGCCTTGGGATAACCAAGACAATCACCTCATACTTCCATGTGGATCCATCAGATCAAAACCACAAGCGACTAGCAAAAGTTCAGGGTGCACCATATAATAGAAGAATGAGATCTCATATCTCTTCTCAGCCTCACCGCCTATGGGATTAAAGGATATCATCAAGAATAGATTGGCAATGTTGAACCATATATAAATCACATTTCGTGAGAGCACCAAAGGGACCGACTCCAAACAATTCCAAAGCAAGATGCCCCTGGCTCGTCCAATTACCTCCTAGCTCCATAGCAGTGGCCGAAGATCTATTCAAAATTTCTTTCTTTTGAATTTAGATGCTAGGAGTATCCCTCGCTCCTACATCTCCCCCAGATCATACAGCCAAATCCACCTTTAGTTTTGCGGGACTTCGATAATGAGCCAATGCCTAGTTCACTTCCATTGCCATCAATCATCAACCTCCCAAGATCATATGGTCAAACCCATTATTGGTTCCAGGCGACTTCGACAATGAGCCAATGTCTAGTATGCTTCCACTGCCATCAATCATCAAACTCAAGAGCCCTTGACATATTTAGCTCCATCACCATATCTTCCTGTCTCACTCATTCCTTCTTAACAAGCTATTGATTATTTTGTATTGTACCTCGATCTTTTATATGTGTGTTGCGACAGCACTACCACTTGTTTCTTTCTTTCTTTATGTTATTAATATTTTTGGCAATTTCTAGAATTTGCGCTTGCACTCCCACATTGTACTTCAATTGATTGTAGTCTTCTTCAATCCCATTGACCTACTTTTGTGGTCATTTGTTGGACATTAATAAAATTACCTTAATCTTATCTGAAAGAAGATAAAAGGACGCTAAGGTTTAAAGTTGTGAGGAACACAAGGTTTCCTTCCTCATCCTCCTTGAAATTGCTTCCATCTTTATTCATTAAAATTTCTCTCCTAGACTCCATTAGCCCTTGATTGAGAAAGGCACTAGTCTTTTCTCTTGTGCCAATCCAAAGAGTGTTCTTTGTCATTATATGTGTTTTCATCTATTGAAACTTTTGTAATTTATTCTCTTGTTTACTCATTAATCAACCCTAATCTTACACTTGTTTATCATAGATTCTAGAGTTGTTTTCTTATTGTTGTTATGAAATATTTGCACGTTATAAATTGCTAATTGCAACCCTAGTTATAATAGCAAAGTCTAATTTATTGATTGCATGAGTTTGGGAACTTATTTGAGCCTCTATTGCTAAATATAAGCCCTCTAGATTTAGCCATCAGGACCTTTGAACTCAATCCCTTGAAATTATACCTTAAATCACACAAAACCCTAATCATTACATACATGTCCTTGGGTAAGTCCTGTAGTAGAACCCTTAAGGGCATTTAGCTTAAGTCTATTTGGGTTTACTTGATCTATGATATCTACTGGGAAAGATTGCTTTATGTGGATTGTATCCAACCACAAAAATGAGGGGAGTAGTTGCTAAGGTGACAGCATTAACTATCCCATTTCTTCTCTCAATTTAGGTTGTTCAGTGAGGCTTTGCATTAAGGTCCTAGATATTGTAGTAACAGTGCAATTTCTCTTGGAGACATTTTGCATAGTTCTTCATATTTTTAGGGGAGGATAAAGTCCACATGATCATAGTTGACAATGTTGATGTGAGTAACATCAGAAGGTCTTCTACATTAGTTTGGTGTCTTAGCATGTGGAAGACAGTATTTGCCTCTTATAGTGATTTATGTCTTCTTTCCTAAGTTTAACTTAGCAAGAGTACAATAATTAAAGTCAGTTACTTATTGTGGACTATTGGGTTATTTTCTAAGGATAAATAATTTAATTATTATTTGAGTGACCTAGAAATAATCTCAACCATTGATCTCGAAGATGGTTCTAGAAAGAGATTAGCGTTAGAGATTTGGACTCAATTAAGATATAAAGGGAGCCTAACGTGGAGGTGAAGACACAAGACGAAGAGCACAATTTTGTAAGTGAGTCATCATTAAGAGAGAGTGAGTCTTTGTAGTACGAGTGGCTCGTGACCAGTGCGCAGAGGAGAGGCTCGAGTGGGTTCATGTGAATCCAAGGAGGTTGTGTAGAAGGAGATTGTTGGGCTGAATTGCCAGAGGGAGATCATGTTTGTTTGTAGGAGGCTGAGTTGTTGGAGTGCTAGGGTTTTTCCAATGTGCATTAGTGGCAGGGCACAGATCTGATTGCTAGAGGTTGAGTTCTTTAGAGCGATTTCATCTAGAGGCAGATTTCCTTGTGGTCGATTAACATAGGCAAAATTCATTCTAAAGGAACCGAGCTGCAATTTCCAGATTGTACTTCTCCTTGTATCTCTGTGGGTCGAAAAACTCAGATTTTACAAACAATAAAATGACAAAGAAATGTTTGTGGGTTAATTAAATCTGCACTGCTCTCTAACTTATGGAGGGGTTGTGGGCTACAGTGTAAGCTGTAATTCTGATATTTCTAGTTCCAGCTCGAACTAGACTTGGCCGATTTCATCCAGCTCGAACCTGACTCTGCTTCTGTCGAGATATTGAGCTTTGGAAGCTCACTGTAAGCATGTGCAAGGGTTGCTTCCAACTGTTGACTCCACGTTGTGGTCTCTTCTTTGTCTTTAAGTGCATGTGCCTTCTCCTCAAAAAATCTATTGATTGTTTGTCTTGACTTCATTGATTATCAGCAATGCGTGTTGCTCCCGAACCCTTAATTCATCAAACACCCCAAAAATCTATTGATTGTTTGTCTTGACTTCATTGATTATCAACAATGCACATTGCTCCCGAACCCTCAATTCATCAGAGACCCCTTGGTGTAGTTCATGCAAGGTCTGGATGGGGGGCACCACGAGATTTAAGCTTGGGTTCTTCATATGCGTCAGTTGGGCCCTTTCATCCTTTGTCTCAGCGCGCATAGATCCTTCTAGTAATTGAATTCAAAGTCATCTTTGTGTCCAAAACTGACCCGCTCGCTTGACTGAGGCTCGCTTACTTCCCGCTCGCCTATCCAATGCTTGCTTGTACCCTACCTATTTGGACCTGCAACTCGCGCAGGTCCTGCTGAACCTTTCCCAGCGCCTACTGGTACTATTCCTCAAAGTGGCCCGAAAGCTTTGAGGTCGTGTTGCAAACCACATAACTGATTTCATTTAAGTCCCCCTCAATGAGGACCAAAGGCGTCGCGCCCATTGTTTTATCGGACTTTTGCTTTTACATTGCCATGTGGTAGTCCTCTTCTTCCGCTTTTTGACCACGAAGGGGGATCCCAATTCCGCGCCCCCTTCTTCGTCCGCCTTGGTCTATTCCTCCTCCTGCGTTGTTTCGGGGTCTGACTCTTCAACCTCAATCGTAATTTTGGCATACTCGCTTTTTTTTCCTTGGTTGCCACTTCAGCAACTTCCCTTGCCACAGTTGCTTTCTCCTGTGCAGCATTTTCCCAGGCAGCTTTCTAAGCCTCCTTTTTTCTATTGTCGTGGTCTGTATTGTTGACCCTTTAGCAGTCATGCTCGTACTTGCATCAGCATCCGAAGGGGTAAGCCAATCACTTGGCCACTTGCTAATGACCCCTACGATATCTTCTTCGACAACCAAGTAAGATAGCTTGTGCCAAATGCCCTGGGCATCCTTCTTCGCTCGAATATGCAGATTATGGAAATTGGCTTTGATGTCTGCAATGTCGGTGTATTGCACGTGCAAAGTAGGTGATAGCCTTGGTTGTTGGCTAATCACCGTTCGGAGGTCCATCTCAAACAATACCCAATACATCTCCATGACATGCACAGGGTCTTTAGTAGCCCACATCGAAGCCAATGCATTTGAAATTTGCCAAGGAACTTTGTAAACTTACTGTCATTTAACAATACAAAATCTTCATTCTTGAAGTGTGATGTTTGATATGGCGATCATGCCATGCCTTTTCACGGTCCTTTTGCACCTTCCGATGAAATCCTACCAAGAAGCGACCCTCTCCCAGTTCTACGAGCTGTGCGAGTCGCTCCTCCGTAGTATCACAATCGGCCATGTCTGTAACTACTGCAATCCGCAAACTAGGCACAATATATTCCATGGGCATTATAGCCTCCTGCCCATACACCAATCTGAACGAGGTTTGTCCTGTCAATTTCTTGCAAGTAATCCTATATGCCCAAAGGACCGCTGGTATGCGTACATCCCAGTCATTCCACTTCGCGTTGCAAATCTTTATCAAGGCGCTCTCTAGAATTTTATTGAAGGCTTCCATTGTGCCATTTGCGTGAGGGTGGTAAGCCATACTCTTCTGATGATATACCTGGAATTCCTCAAGCAGCGCAATAATTGTTTCATTTAAGTAGTGCGTACCCCTATCACTCATTAAAATTTTAGGGCAGTTGAACCAAGACAAGATATATTCAAAGATAAACTTCACAGTTGTAGCTCCGCTACAGTCTTTCATAAGTTGTGCCTCTGCCCACCTGGTCAAGTATTCAGTCGCAATGATAATGTATCTAGCCCCTGTCTTTTTCCCTGGCGGTTGTATTGGACCCACAAAGTCTATTGCCCATTTGTCACACCTGCAACATCACTTGCGATTTAGGGGCAATTCACCTCTTCGCGATGGTCTCCCCGTTCTTTGACAAACATTGCACGCCCTGCAATAGGTCTTAGAGTCCTTATGCACAGTAGGCCACCAAAGTCCTACACGTAGGATTTTCTATGTAGATGCTCTCCCTGCATAATGTCCTCCCACTATTCCTCCATGTGCTTCTGCCAAAATGCTTGTTCGTTCATACTCCCGGACATATCTGCGCAATATTTCATCAGAGCCCATTTTGGATAAATGTCCAACAATCACAGAAAAACAGCAGCCCGAACCACCAATTCTTTCTTCTGTTGCGTTGAATATCCTTCCAAGGTTGTACCTGGACACACAAATTGAATAATATTTGCGAAGTGATTGTCTGCGACGCGGACAACAAAGAGCTGCGCATCAGTCAACCCTTCCTCCACACTTGTAGACTCATCACTAGTCTCAATCCGCGAAAGGTGATCAGGACCAGCATTCAGGTGTCCTGGCTTCACAAGTACCTCAAAATCGTATTCTTGGAACCGCAACAACCACCTGCAAATCCCCCCCCCCCCAACACAGGCTTGTTGACCAAATATTTCAGAGCATAATGCTTCGTATACATTTTGAAGTGCGCTCCTAACAAATAGTGCCGAAATTTCTACAAGGCATAGACCATCGCTAGTCCTTTGCGCTCTGTGCTCGAGTAGTTCTTTTTTGCTTTCGATGACTTCCTACTCACAAATGCTATAGGGTGGTCAATATCTCCTTCGCCTGGTTGGGTCAGAACCACACCTAGCGCAATATAGGACACATCTACATGAACATGAAACTCCTTCCAATCCGGGAATACTAAAATGGGCACAGTAACCATTTTCTCCTTCAAAACATCCAAACTTTTTTGAGAATCCCCGTCCCAACAAAATGTTGCATCTTTTTTCAACAGTCTTTCCATCGACGCAATTATTTGTGCATATGCCTTGATGAACTTCCTGTAATATCCAGTATGGCCCAAGATTGCGCGCAGTTGCTTAACGTTCTTCGGGGCCTCCAAATTGACGATGACTGCAATCTTGGCAGGGTCTACCAGCAATCCCTGCTTGCAAACCACATTACCCAAGAGTATCCCATAAGGTACACAAAATATGCACTTTTTCAAACTAGCAACATGGCGCTTTACCAATAGGAACATTGTCTAGTCATCAAAGTATACCTCCAAAAATTTGTGGATAAATTCCTTGAAGGCTGCAATTACTACGTGCGAAAATATTGCAGGCACATTCTTGATTACAAAAGGCATCATTGTGTATTGAAAGAAACCCCACTCAGTGGCAAAGGTGGTCTTGCTCCGATCCTCTGACGTGATCTTGATCTGATGGTACCCTGAGAATCCATCTATGAAAGATTAGGCTTCCTGCCCTCCAACATTCTCCAGTACCTCATCTATAAATGGCGTAGGGAATGGATCATGGACGCACGTGTCATTTAGCTTCCTCAAGTCTACGCATATTCGAATTTTATCCTGCTGCTTCTTTTCTTGAACCACCATGGGACTCACACAATTTGACTCCTTCACAAGTTCAATGATCCCAACTTCCAACATCTTATCGAACTCCTTGCGCACCTTTTCTTTATATTTGAGATTTAATTGGTAGGGGTGATGTTTTACTAGCTTTGCATCTGCCTTTAAAGTAATCTTCATGAGACCCATATCCCCTACTGTCCCTTTTAGATCATAGAACTTGGTGGGAAACAAGTCCTGATATTCATGCAACAGCTCAGCGACTTTATCAATTGTGTCTTCATCCCAATAGTCGCCTATCTTCACAAACTTCGATTGCGCTTCTGATCCAATATTCACTTGCTTGGTCTTTAAAGGCTCTGATATATCAGGGATCTTTGCCTTAGGTCCCTCAACTTTGCGTTGTCCTTCAGACTCGGGAATGTTGATGTCTCTGGGATCTTCTTCACCCTCCTCTGCGACCACATTATAACATTCAAGTGCATGGTGCAGCTGCGTACTCCAATCTGGTTGTACCCACGGAACTAGTTCTTCAGGCATCTTGAATATCGCAGCTTTGATCAACTGCAGTGCTTCATCTATGCACTGAAACCCATCTTCAAAGTTGAAATTCAACAGAAAGCTTTCCTTCAGGATATATCCCATTCAGTCGTCCCATGTCGCAGTTCAGTTTCCAAATACCAGTTCACTAGGATGGTATCCAAAGTATAAAAAAATATGTGAACCTACTCTCGTTGTGGTTCTTCTCACCAGGCTTTCGTCCATCACGCCAAATGCTCGTGCAGGTCGCCCTTTCCTGTGTATTTCTCTACCAAGCGGGTATTGGCATACCCAAACCTCAACTTCATGATTCTTCGGTACTCCTTCCAATCAACAAACTTGTCCTTATTGTTGGAAAATGTGCAACAAGAAATGTTAAATTTAGAATGTGCTAAAAATAGACCTGCTAAAAATAGCAGTTTGGCCAGTGAGATCATTGACCATCTTGGGTGAGAGGTGAAACTACTAAAAACAGAAAGTTCTAAAAATAGCATTTTTGGGTCCCTTCCTATTTATAGCAGTCCCTAGTCTATCTATAGGAAGTAAAATTAATTTTGGTCTTAACAGCAGTTGGAAATATTAATTAATTAATTCAGTTGAGTTAATTAATTAAGGAAATTCGAATCTAAAGTCTTTGTGAGCATGCACATGAGTTGTCCCACTGATTGAGGAATTTATCCTTAATTTCCTCCACTGGTTGAGGGAATAAGTATGAGTTCTATCATGAGAGAGTTAGTTGACTTAGTTCTAACTAGTCAAGTCCAGTTAGATTATTTTAACAAGTTGTTAAAATAATAAAATATAGTTTGTTAATGCTTGCATGCATGTGACAAATATTATTTTAGATAACTGAGAATTCACTCATGGATAACTGTTGCATGTCAGTTCTGTCAGAGACCCAGTTGAGATCAAATGTGGGACAGTGTACTATCAGAGGCTAGGATATTTCTAGTAACTATTCCTTGCATGAGGAAGAAATCTATTTTCTTCTATGACTACATAGTTGGACCTAAGGTGACAGGAGGTATGATTAGGCATATTTTTAGCCTATATAATGAGGCCTAGGTAGTCCATGATTTTCATCTTCTGATTGAAGATCATCAGGATCTTCTAATTACAGAGAGAGCAGGATAGCTATTGAGCTGATTCTTTTTGTATGTTGTTGAGGATCTACACTTGATTGATAATACATGGTTGGGGTTTTATGCTGGTGCTTTCCCCTGGATATATCTTGTGTTATGTGTGATTATTTCTCTTGATCAGTTATGCATGTTTCTACTTGATGTTGCTCATGAATTCGATTAAGCTTCCGCTTAATGTTTTGTAGAAGTAGAACAAGTATTATGCTTTAGGACATTGCATATATCGGTTTGTTCTACAAGTGGAATTTCTACATATGCGTACCCCACCAACGGGCAGGCATAGCTTGCAGCGCAATATCTAGAGCTTGGAATCGTTGTTCCTTTGGTACATCCCTTTCAAACTTATCCAAAAACAAATTAACATCTTCTAAACCATCATAAGAAGGTAAATTTCATACCTCTGTGGACATGCATCGAAACGACTTTGTAAGCCTATTATAGCGCAATGATGATACTTCATGTAGTCGGTTCTGTGAGTGCTCAAGCTCCTCATCAGAATCCGAGGTGCAAAAACTATCCCTATCCCACACGATTCGTCCATCCACAATAGGGTTGATCTAGTCCTCGTCACACGCAATGATCTTATAGATCTGATCCAGGTCGTCTTCTTCTTCATAATCGCGGACTGGTTCAGTATATCGCGCACCCTCAGCTGGATCTAGTGGAACAATAACCCTAAGCTCCTTCCTTTCAAATGTCATTCTTCGCTTTTTGAGATTGATAAACGCATCCATGTCGAAGGCCCAATCAATGCCAAGTAGTGCAGGGTAAGGGTTGTTATCATCGACGATCTCAATCACCTCAAAATCAGCTAGGGTGCTTGCTCCTTCAATATCTACCGTTGCCCCATATTGGCGCCCCATAGGAATGATCTTTTGCTGGTTCACCATTCGCAGCTGGATAGGAGACCACCACAACGCAAGTCTCCCCATTCTCTCCCAAGTTTGCTTTGGAAAAGAGTTCGCATCATTTCCTAGATCAAGAATTACCTGATCCATTTCGTACTCTCCAATTTGCGCAGTCATTGTCATCTCGCAACCAGTTCGTTTCTTGCTTTTGACCACTTTGCATACTGTGCACTGTTCCGACAGAGATTTATTTTTACACGTAAAATTATCTATTAGTTCCTATAGCCCTTCCAGCACCTTCCTATCCCCTAAAGGCTTCATACAAGTCTTCAAAAATGTCGCTAACAACAAAGGGTCTACATCCTGCACGTTATCGTTTCCTCTGGATTTTCCCTGACTTCCAGATGTAGAGGCTTTCGCAAAGCTCTTCTTAGCCTCCATAAAGGTTTCCTTTGCTTTTCTTAGATTGAACCCCGCTTCTTCTTCAACAACCTTGCATACCCGTCCATCAACTTCTGGCTGCCTCCCCTTGTCTTCTCCAGTGGCAATACCACTTTGCGTAATGATATTAACACTAGGCTCATCTTCATGAGGTTCTGACCTTATCATTTGGATGTTCTGCGTAGGTTGTTGGCTCTGAGTCTTCTTTTCTTGCATATCCACTATAAGTATTGGGCAATCTTCTATGACATGGTCAAACTGCCTACAATACTGACAGGAAGGGTGTGTCAGATTCTGACAGTCACGCACGAAATGACCTGCTTCTCCGCAGTTGTAACAGATGATCTCACCATGACCCCTTCCAGCTCCTCCTCGCCCTCTTCCCCATCCTTGAAAACCTTTGCGCACCGCAGTTGCGCTATGATCTTGAGGTCGATTTTCTGCCTGCATCCTATATGCATGGATCCTTTCCATCATCAATTCATAGCTTTGGCAATTGTGCTCATCTTGTCCTACCGATTTAGAGAAAGTGCAAAACAACTGCTGCGAGGTCTGGACAAATTTTTGCAAAAGATGACAGTTATCCGTTGCGTGTTTCCCAGAAATTTGACAAATAGCGCACCATAATGCTACTCCCACACTCGGCCCAGCAGTGTTTTCTGGCTTCAGGGGGATAGGGCCTCTCCCTATAAGATAATTCTGATACATCGAGCAATGGTCCTTATCATGACCATGGCCCTTGCATTTAAAGCACCAACCTTCTACGCGCCCCTCCGGATGGACTTCCTTTCCTTTCTTGAGACTCTGCAACTCCATGTGTAAGCTAGCCAACTGTGATTGAATTTGTTTCACCCCCAGATTCGTATCCTGCACGGGTGAAGCCTCCAACCTCATGGAAGTCTCCAAGGCTTCAGCTTGCGTTCCTATTTTCTGTTGAGACAATGGCAATCTCAAATGAGGCAATAGCGAAGCAATGTACCAGTCTCTGTGTTGATCATTCGTGGTCATCATATTAGCCGGTTGAATTGGACACTTCAATCTTTGATCAAAGTCCCACACGACTCATTTACCCTCTGTTGGATCTCTTTAAACTCTGTCACTGACTGGGCTTGCGATTTAGGGTTCTTAAACTCATTGTTCAATGCGTGTTGTGTTTCCAGCATAGTTGCATTACCCGAAAAAAACTTGATATACCAGAGCAACGCTCTGTACTGTAGCATCGTAACCAACTGCACTTTCTTCATGTCATCATCCGTAATCTACTGTGCCTTCCATACAGCATCTGCGACAAACCAGAATTGTTCAGGGTCTTCAGTCCCTAGACCTTTAAACACCAACATCTTCATCACGTTTTCCATGTTGAATGATGGAGGTGGAGGTGTAGGTGTAGGTGTAGGTGTGTAAGGCAGAGGTGATGGTGGAGGTGGAGGTGTAGGTGTAGGTGTAGGTGTGTAAGGCAGAGGTGATGGTGGAGGTGGAGGTGTAGGTGTAGGTGTAGGTGTGTAAGGCAGAGGTGATGGTGGAGGTGGAGTGGATGGATTCAATATCCCTGCGATACTTTGTCTTACTGCCTGCAGCGCACCTAGCAATGTCCTCAGAACACTACTTTCTTCGTCACTATCAGACGCTCCTAACAAAGGACTGTATTCAGCCCATGAATGTAGATCTCTTCTGAATGCTTTCCCACTTCATGTAGCTCCCTTTAGATATCTTCTAAACATTAATTTAGTGGCATAACTCTTTTTTTGCACAATAGCATTTTTAGTAAAGTCTTCAAAGATTTCAAATACTTACCTCTTGGCCCCTTGAAAAACCTGTGCTCTGCTTTGCTATAACTGGTGGACGTGTCGATTGCGAATTTGGTAATGAATCTTCCCAGAATACTATCGATCCAGTGATTGACAACCAGTGCGATTTTGTTTTCTAAATCATCTAAGTGCTTCACCAGTTCTAGGGTCCACACAATAGGGTTTTCCAAGTTCCACGTGCCCTGACTATCTGCCAATTTTAACAACCACTAGTGTAATTCGCACGAAAAAGAACAAAAGAAAATTTCGTACTCGTCGGTATACCTATTCAGCCACTCTTCCTTGGATAGACGCGGATTCCTGTTTTCCTAAGCCGCGAATTCGTGCAGCTTTTGTTCTATCCACTTCTCGATTTCCTTCTTAATTGGGAACCATTTATTCAACATCACACATTCCTCAGATAGATCCCGGTCCCTGCAACGGAACCATTTGTTGGCTTGAGGGGTCCTGACCCAGGTTCAGAGTTAGTTGCGTCAACCAACAAAACCCTATTTGTTGGCCCTTTCGGCAACAACCCGCATAGCGCAGGCTGCAGTCTCACCCGAAGCAGTATTGGGGGATGACAAAACCAAGGTTCTGCATCCAAAGGTCAATGTGATGGGTTCCTGTGGCTTCTAGGGCCTCTTTCAGTCTTCGCGAACCCTAAGCCTTAAAATATAAATAATTGTAGTAACTCACAAAAACAGAATCTAAACCTTCGCGAATTGCTTTAAACATTCATAATAGTAAGTAAATAAGAAGATATGCTACTTTCGTGCATCACTTGAGCATTGCTTGATATAAATTCAGAGTAACGGAGTGAATATATAGAAATTGCATAAGTAAAGATAGATGCACAAATACACAAGTATAGCTCAAAATAGTCTTTATTAGATGTATTATTTGTTGTTACAGACTCTTCTTCCCTACACACTCAGTTGTAGGGGCCCACGCACTTAGCTTGCAGACTTACCAAGGTCTTTAAGCACTCAGCTTGCGGACTTACCAAGGTCTCCGCGCACAAAGTAGCAGGAGCCTTCCCCTTTCGCCCAAGTACAGGAAACAGACTTTCCTGCCTTAGCTTAATTGCCCATACAATGATCTTCTATTCTATCCTTTTTCCTTAGATGGTTATGACTCCTTTATATATAGCCTTCTCTTTTACAATACCATGGTTCGCGAACCATGGGCAGGTCACATAACCTCCTATCTTCTAACAACCTAAGGGACTAAGCCCCTTTTGACTCCTATGACCTTCGTGCTCCGCACCCACAAAATGCGGAGACTTTACAATTATAACAAAATTAATGACTAGTTTACTAGTGGTTTTATTTTTTTGGTGATTCAATAATTATTTGGGATTGTTGTGGATAAATTAAATTCCTGTGAGAAAATAAATCTGACTGGTATTAGAAATTTAACAGACAAGTCAACATTGATGGTATAAGGCCCAACAACTCCAATATCTTATTATTCTTTGACTTTTCATGGAGTTAGTTAGGGAAATATCACATTTTATGGTAAGAGAGATTAAGCTCCCTCTATAAAAAGGTCTTTTCTCCATTCATAGGAAGATTTCGGTGGTGTGAGAATACAAGGAAAGAGAGAAGTAATAGGAGATTGTAGAGCTTGGAAGTTGGAGATGATGGATGTGTAGCTCCCTTGTATTCAAATTCATGAAAACCAATGAAAAAGTGAGGTATTGATTTACTTTGTTGTATGGTTATGTACATGCTCCTCAATTATTGCTAATGTTTGGTACAGATTCCTTACCATCATTCTAATTCTGAAGGCCTAATAATGAACCCACTATTCATTAACGATTAAGCGATGTGAGGTTCTCCCTCTTGTTTATTTGACATTCTAGTCACACAATTGTTTTCCATTTTCTACCAAATTAAGTTGCAGATTGAAAGTACATTTCAGCCACAAAACAGTACCTTCATATTAGGATTGACGAGTGCCACACGTATCCGTCAAAGACCAGTTTTTATAACACAATTCCAGCAAACACATAAGGTTAAATTGCATCAAATTAGTTCCTTTCAGCGTAAGTATACACAGAAATTATGAATATATCCACTAGTTTTTCATCCATTAGATAATTAAATGCAGCAAACTAGCCTTTTCTACCATATAGGCTACCCCGTAACAGTCGATTGTAACAAACAAGTTCTTTCATTCCATGCATTTCTTGACTTCATTAGCCTGTAGGTTGATAGGCATTGGTCCCATAACATCTCATTTCATTGTTCAAAACAATTTTTTCATGTATTTGAATTTTTCTGTGTGGATCTACTCAAAAGTATGCAGAGTGGAACACTCGTTGGAATATGGATGTGGAAACTATACACACTTGAAATTTGAGTAAACCTACAAGGAGTTAAGTCGAAAATATGACAAAAAAAATAGTTTTCTTCTTTTCCCTCCAAAAATATTCTCCCATGGGGATGACATCATCATCTTGAATCCTATTGGTTCTCTTAAACTTGATTTGGTTAGTACATTTTTCATCTTGAGGCCCATTTTTTACCTCAAAATTCCCCTAATAAAGAGCTGTGGAAGTGACAGTGAGCAGCCTTTCTGAGTTACACAAAGCTATCAATTTAATGCTTCAAACTTTATACTTTGTGGGTGCTAGTTTTTGCTGTAACAGTAAGCATGCCCTGTCCTTGGCAGGCAGATTAGTCACCCATCCTTTCTGCATTGTTCTATTTTAAAAGCCATGGAAAAAAAAAAGGACCAACAATAGGGACTGGCCCCCGGCAGCTTCTGTTCCTGGTGAGAGCATTCTAAACAATGATTCCACAATGTATGGCACCTCTCTGCCCTTGCTCCCAGCATCTTTGGGTTCTCCCTCAACAGCCATTATAGATTTTGCAAAGAAGCATCAACCCTTCAGAGATGTGGTTAGCCAGCCAAGAATCTGTCTCCACAAGGAAAGCTTACAATCAGCCAATTTCATTGCGGAGACAGTAAAAATAAAATGCACCCCTATTCTTCAAGCTTCTTTTCCAAGGTTAAAAGGGCACTACAAAGATTACAAAAAGCATGGTCTAATCTATAGATTTAATGGGTTAAGGCCATTATCTCCAGCCCTGAAGAATTGGAGTGACACCTTATCCAAGGTTAAAAGGGCACTACAAAAATTACAAAGAGTATGGTCTAATCTATAGATTTAATGGGTTAAGGCCATTATCTCCAGCCCTTAAGAATTGGAGTGACACCTTATCCAAGGTTAAAAGGGCACTACAAAGATAACAAAAAGCATGGTCTAATCTATAGATTTATGGGTTAAGGCCATTATCTCCAGCCCTTAAGAATTGGAGTGACACAACTGGACATCAGCTTACAATGTAAGCTTCTATTATAAATTTGTTTTTTATTGTTTATTTGGGAAGTTAAAATATTGTAGTAAGGCCACTGAGGAGGGACCATGGTTTCAGGGCAGAGCAGGCCTCTTTTCCAAACCCTGGTTCCCTAAATTTAACCCTGCATCAATGTCTACCACTTCAACAATATCCAGATGAGGAAACCAAATCTCCCCTTATAGTTGTGGAAAGAGGAGATCTTGCAAGAAAGGAAAATTGTGGGAAAATTCATTAAGATGGATTCCAGTCAAGAGTATAAAGCTCTGCTCTTGAGATTTCAATTGCACTCAGTAACTCGACGGTATGAATACTACGTCTACATGTAGATTTTTTCTAGAAGTAATCCATCTAAAAAAGCTTGCCCCAAAAAAAGATAAGCAACAAGGTTGAAGAGCATCACCCATCCTCCACAAATGAAACCAAGATGGATTCTGACAGGTTAGCCAAAAGGAGGAGGAAATAAAGTGTGGATGCACAAAGAGACAGCTGGAAACTCAGTTGCCAAAAATCACAATCCAACAATATTGGAACCCTGAAGATTCAGCTGCAAAATTCTACAGATGGGAAAAAAATATTTCAGCAAAGAATGCCCAATATTAGCTAAGCTGGCAAAGCAAGGACTTCCTCACATTAAGATACCAGCCTCAAGTTTTCAAGAATCAAAATGCAGAGATGAAGAAGAAACATAACAGGATTGAATTTCAAACTTTTACACTATCTTTGGTTGAACTTTTCAGTCTGTGCTGCCTACAGGTACAGTTGGGGCAGCATGTAACAGAGTAAATTTAATAAATTTTGCTCTTCTTATAAAGTAAAGAAAAGAAGATGCACTTTGGGAAGATTTAGATTAGTATGAGTTCTGCATGTGTAGAACATTACTGTTGTATTCTTCAATTCAACAGTATTGCATTTTATTGTCCCCCGAGACTTGTGCAAATATTAAGGAACAAAATCATAGCATTCATTTCATTAAAAAAATTCAAATCAAAATTAGCAGTCTTGTGACAAATTTAAATTAAAATCAAAATTCATGCTCCTATGAAAATTTTCCCTTGAAATCTTCTTTACAGTTCTCTCAAGAATTTCAAAAAATAAAAGAAAAACATCAGTTATTAAAAATTGCAGGTTCTAGTTTGCCCAATATGCTACAAGTTGAAAACATGGGTGATGGAACTCTTCAGACAATTGCAGTCACTTACTGAAGGGGTAAAGCCACTAAATGGATTCTTCCCAGCTTTTGAATCTGCCAAGAGTTGCCTAGCATTATGTATATATGAACGCAACCCACCTGGATAACTGGTATCAAGCTTTTCTACCTGTTGAACATATATCCAGATATTTCTAATTTACATTAGTCATCCCAATACCTTATTTCTTACTGCAAGTCCATAAGTTCACAAGAAGATTGAATTCTCATTAGACCCAAAAGAGCTATTACAGTTGTAATAGACAATCTCTAATCATAAGAAGCACATGCAAGAAATATACCAGATATAATATAATGACAATCAAAATTTTGAAAGAGTGATAAATGCAATTGGCACAAATAGAAAAATAAATTAGACTATGATTTTTCTTAAATGAATACATAGAACAGACAACAGAATATGGGAACAAAAGAGGCTCCATTTGAGAACAGAAGCTAGAACTCCACAAAGGATTCCAACCAATATAGCAACCTCGGGAGACAAATAACTGGAAGCTTAACTTTGGGGCTTCAAAACAAAACCTGGCCAAACCAGCAGAGTGGGGCTGCAGGAGTCAACAGAGATTAAGAGGCTCAAAGATGAATAGGCAAAGAATGAAGGCTCAAAGATGAATAGGCAAGCAGAATTTGATAACTTGACAATGTCTCAAATTGTGTAACAATTATCACTTCAAAGAACAAGAATAGAAGGTTAACTGGAAAATTGTTATAGATCCGCTTTCAAAGGATACCATAGAAGTCAATTGGAAAAATGAGTCAAGACTGGTTGAAGTACAAGGATTGCTTGAGTTTATTGATAGCAGGTCATATCTGAATGGAAACAAATCACATAGCAGATCATATAGCCAACTTATAATTCATAAGTAAGTGTGGGGAAGTATATGTTGACATTACAACAGTGCATGCATTGGAGAAGAGGTCGGTTTAACACAGTGTTACTTGGGAGTGGGAGTGAAAGCGGGGAGCAGGAGTGAAAACGGGAGCGGAAGCGACATTTTCAAAAGCTCCCAGTTTGGAAGCGAATCACGGAGCCATTTTTATATAATATATATAATTTAATTTTTATATTTTTTACATGTTGATACATATATGTCAACAAAAACATGTAGAATGATGAATTAGACATAAAAAAACATAAAAAAAAAAAAACATAGATTGATCATTGAACCATCAACCATATAACATCAATCATCTAGAAGTTATAATCTTGATTCTTCATCAACCACGTCCACAAGTTAGTAACATACAACATACTAAGTATCATAGTCGTGAATCATGATTCATCAATCTTAAAGTTTCAACTTCAAGCTTTCAAAATTGAAAATTCAATATATAACATTTATCATCATTGATCACCAAAGTTGTACTTGTAAGCTAAGTCTAACCATTACAAGAAATAATATCCAACATGAAATGAAATGTTATAAAATGAATTATGAAATAAAATGAAACAAATTTCACGAAGCATCATATTCATAATTCAGAATCATTACCAATGAGTTATAATTGCCAACTTCAAGCTTCAAACTTAAATTGTCACATTCATTACAAAAATATCATTAATATATGAAAGAGTCAAGACTCAAGACTCAACAATTATGAAAACTAATAGAAACTAGAAAAGACAAGTAAATTGTAAATCTATTATCTACTAATACATGTAGCCCCTGCCACGAGAAGTGTCTAATGTGTGAGCAAGTCGTGGTGGTCTTCTAGGAGTCTCCCACACAGACCGACGACCAGAACCAAAAGGCACATGCCCTCCACGTGAGGGTGTAGATGGAGGCGGCGACTGCAAAGGAACAAGACTCAGAACTCGAGCACTGCTACTGGATGGTGGAGGTGGCATGGTTGTTGCTTCATCTTCCTCTCTTATAAGTTCTGCTTCCACTTCTTCAAGATGTATAGTGCCATCCTCCAAATTATCATCCTCTGGGTGGTTGTCCCAAATTTTATATGTTGGATCCTCATAAGCCCGATCACAGTAATGACTCAACAACCTCAAGTTGTAGTGCACATAAACCAATCTTTCTGCCCGGTTTTCATTGAGTCTGTTTCTTTTCACATTATGTATGATGTTGTAGGTGCTCCAACACCTCTCTGCAAAAGAAGTATTTACAACCTGTGAGAGAACTTTTTTTGCCAATTTTGGCAAAAGTCCATGGCCGCCATATGATTCCCACCATGTGAGAGCATCAAATCTGTCTCTATCTTCCATTGCATGAAAGGTACCAAACAAACCAATGCAACTTAAGTATCTGCCTATTTCAAGACACACACTAGCACATTCCTCCCTGTCAGGTATCAACTTTTCTAATGCTTCCAAATATCCTGTAGATACCTCTTCATCTATATGGGGTTTGGCCCTAACCCCACCCCCTGGTGTAGGTTGGCCCAACCAAGATGTAGAGTAGTATTTTGGCGTAAGGATATACGCCAAGCAATGTAGTGGAACATTAAGTTTATCCCACCATATATACACACAATCGTGAATCAGTTTGTACAAGTTAGGATCATTGTTATGAACAATATCTTTTATTTGCCCCAACATGGTATACATCTGATCATACACCTCGCCAATCACTGGTTTATCTGTATCTGCAAACCGAATCATGTGATAAATGGGCTTGGTGAAATCCAATACTTGCCTCACACGTGCCCAAAACCTATCATCAAGAGCGGCCTCCTCCACCTATTCAAAACCTTGCCTGTCAGCTGCATTTGTAGCCCTTTCCTTTAATACCTGCCAGTGTGGAATTGATACCATGCTAGCCAATGACTCTCTTACCTTCAAAAGGCACCTAAAGGTGAGGTAATAGCTACCAAATCTAGTCCTCACAATCTTCAACAACTCCAATCTTGAGTGATTGTGGAAAAGGCCATGGGTATTGCTATGATTTGTAATAAATTGTATCATTTGTTTGCCTTTCTTGTACAAATCACCAATCCATTTGTATTGTTCGTTTTTGCTCTTAACAATATCATGCATCAAAAGGTTCATTGTGTGAACCAAACACCCAGACCAAAATATGTTGGGGTATTTATCCTCAATAATTGCTCCCGCTGCATTACAATTAGGAGCATTATCAGTGATGACTTGGATGACATTGTATGGCCCCAAGTAATGGTTCTGCAATGTTGATGGCGGTCTTGAACTTGTCTGAGTAATCATATGCTGAAAGAAAGATGGCACCACTAACAGACACAACAAGAACATTTATCAATGACTTGCCTTTTACATTTGTCCATCCATCAGATACAATGGACACCCCATGGTCAGTCTAAGAACTTGTCATTCTATTCAAAGAATGTGATATTTTTGCTTTTTCATGATCAAGTCCAATGGTTCTTGCCTTGTCATACCCAGGGCTCTTGTATCCTTTAGGGGCATCATTTATGGCAGAAACCATTTCGTGCCAATAAGGTGAGTAAAGAACATTGAATGGTATCTCACATGCATAGAGAAACCTGTAAACTTTTGAATCCACATCATTCCTACACCCTTCATCAAGGAAATCTGACATGGTTCTATGCTTTAAACCTGGTGACCCTGTGCCTCCATATCCTTATGCATGTGATTGTGAGCTTGGTTCAAAGAAACCCTTTGATTTTTTAAATTTGTATTGGGCTTCCTCCTCTTCCCTTATGTATTTGGCTCTATCTGCTGCTGACACACCTGTACAAGTTTTGATTCCTATTTGTTTATTTCCATCCCATGGCATTTTCCTGCAGAGGTGTTTTCTGGCACGAGTGTATAAACCTGTGTAATTATTGTTGCAATGGGGGCAATGAAATTTAGTGGTTCCACCCCCTTTCCCTACTTCAAGCTTGTTAACATATTTCCACAATGGGGTTTGGTCTTGTTTAGTTTTTTGAGCTGACTCATGTTCACTCTCCTCCAGCTCCTCCTCACCGGGGTTTTCATCAAATCCACTATGCCCCCCTTCTTCATCGCCTTCTTCATTTTCAATTTCAACCATCCTTTTTCTACTCTCCAGCACCATAATAACCAAAAAAGGAACCAAGAAGAAGAAAATGCCAAGAAATATAACCATGATGTTTGAAATTTGAAGTTTTGAATTTAAATAAATGGAATGGGAATGGGAATGGGAAATAGAGAAAAAATTATTTATTTATTTAAGAATAATTTAATAAACATTAAAAAAAAAATTGCTAGACACTCTATTCAATATTGTAGAGCCTACCTCTTTGGCGTCCAATCTCCCCTTGCAAGCTCTTCAATCTCCCCTTGCTCCTTGCTTTCTCTTGCTCTCTCACTCACTCCTTGCTCTCTCTTGCTCTCTCCTTGCACCTCACTCTCTCCTTGCTCTCTCTTGCTCTCTCCTTGCTCTCTCCTTGCTCCTCACTCTCACCCTCTCTCAATCTCAATCTCACTCTCACTCTCACAATGATGAAATGAAACCCTCCCTCCCTCCTTTTATTTCCCAAAAAACCAAATTTTTTTCCGCCCAAATTTTTTTTCTACACAACCCGCTCCCGGCGGTTGTTTTCATCGCTCCCGGAGCGACGGGAGCGACACTCCCTGCTTCACTCCGGAAATAGGCAAGGAGTGCAAATTTTTTTTTACAGGAGCGTGCTCCCGAGTCGCTCCCGCCCGGAGCGCGGATTGGGAGCGGGATAGAGGGGAGGGGGGGTTCTCCCCCGCAACACTAGTTTAACAAAAGGAATCATATGATAACTCCTATTGTTGCATTAGTTGGGAAAGCAGAGGTACCTAAGATAATCATGCTAATATCCAACAAATGACCAAAAAAGTAGTTCAATGGGACTTCTGAGTACAATAGTGGCAATACAGTGTAGAAGCATAAAAGCAACTCCCATATAAAGCAAGATTTAGAATGTAAAGTGCAGATCTAGGCTAAAACATACACACTAGACTTGAAGAGTGGAGAGCATTCTAGCAAAAAAATGTACAAAGAGAGTACATCCAAAATCCTGATAACAATAATGTAAGCAAATCATGGTTCATTAGAGCTAGCTCCCCTAACATTTGAGGCAAAATCAATGAAACTCTATATAGAAGGCTATCTGAAGGAGGACATGGAACAAGAGATGGACTACAAAATGTGTTGCTACCTGGAAGATGCAACCGACAATTGAGACCTAGAAGAACACATATGACTACTGGTGTGAGATATGGTACAACAATGTCCCTAGGGTCTCTAGGAACTAGATACGGCCACGTACCTCATCACTAAACTAGGATGGGAAGCAAAGCCGCTATCAATCGATCACTTGATACCACTGAAGGATAGGAGCATCATAAATTAGCAAGTGATCGTTTTGGTGGAGATTAATCTAAGGGGTGGTTATAGGATCTAGTTACAAAATCCAAGGGCCTCCTCACATATAAAGTTAAGCATCCTTGGTCTGGACACCAAAGGAAACTAGAGAGGCTCCACGACCCCCTAAATATTCAATGGAACTACCCCAAATCTTGTAATAAGAGGGGCAGTGAAATATGAAGTGCTCCTTCCTCTCAACCTCCTAAGGATGGCACAACTAGTGAATTCTATCCAACTGGTTAAACCAATGTTTGACAACAAGCCACGATCTATGTGAACCCAATAAACTAGCCCAAGACAATGCAAAGAACAAGCATCCATTACAACACATATACAAAGGATAGGTAATGAGATCATCCCCCAAATCCATGAAATGCTCTATGTAGAGGACCTTATTTAGATGTAGTTATCCAAGTTACTAGCATTAATTCCCTATAAATGTCATCCCCAGTAATCTTGTTCAATGCCCACCTAGTAGGTAAGAGGTGGCCAACTACCAATGCATCAAGGGAGTATTTGAAAAAAGAGAGGTGGTCCAACAAAATACCCACAAACTTCAAAAGCTCCAAGACCTTACAAAGCAAGAACGTGCCCACCCAAGGGAACTAGCTAAAGTAATGGACTCTAATGTGCAAAGGGCTAGGTAAGGATACCGATCCCAACTTACAATGATGTCAATCAAACCACGAACACAATGAAGGAATGAGACGAAGTCAAACGCAATCTAAAGACGAAGGGAGTGAGCACTAAACTCTACAAGAATGATGCCTTGAGAGACTATCTACTTGGGTTTGTTAATGCACCGAAGGATAAGGGTCTGAAACCTCTCGGCAATGATCCAATCAAACTTTAACCTTTGAACCATAAAGAACTTATGTCAAATAATGGAGTCCATGAGAGACATCTTGGACAATGTGTGTTGGAAATGGTGCCAAAAACATTGTCTCTCAAGCAAAGTCCAGGACTTGTAGCCCTTGCTGACTTGGAATTGAAGAAAATGCCCCATGTTTGTAAGATCATTTGACAAATACCCCATGTTAATGATTTTTTCCATACGTTTAGGCATGTTTTCTTGCCTCTTTGCCTGCCTACATTTTCCTTCTTTTTTTGTCATTTTGCTATGATTTTCATGCCCATCAAACCATGTAAGGGTTTTTCCCATAATGGGACAGCAAGCTTCAATTTAGTTTTTAACTTTTTTATGCACCCTCTTATTGCCATTTTTCATTACAAATAATATAATTTAAATTTCTAAACAATTGATTTTTGAAATGAGGAGGCTTTTATTTTTTGTGTAGTGGGTGTTTAATGCCATTTTATGTGTTTTTGGCACCCTAGGATTGAATTTTGAAGCTGTCCATTTACACTGCAAATATGCCAAAGGCCTTGGACCCATTTTGGCAATATGAGGAACTTGAAGATGAAGCAAACCAACTATGACTGAATTGTAAATTGTGTGACCAGCATATGACAGAAGGGGTTAGCCAATTGAAATACCATTTGCATAAATTCCTCGAGCATGATGTTGAGATTTGTAAGTCATCTAGCCCGGCGGTTATGAGAGTTGCACATGATGCAATTTATCCAAACGATAGAAAGAAAGAAGAGGCAACTACAAACAGGGTCGAACGTGCAGGCAGATCTTCAGGGCTATCTACCGATGAGGCTGAGGGTAGTGGGAAGGGCTCCATAGCTTCACCTATTGAGAGCTCATCATTGTTTGTTCCAAAAATCAGAGTTGGAGTACAACCTTCAATCAAATCAGTGATAAAATAAGGGAGAAGCAAGAAGCGAACAGGGTTATCTTTTCTAGAGTGACATGCCTCTCAGCATCACCAAAAACAATCCATTTTGGTAGCCAATGTGTGATTCCATTGATGTTGTAGGCTCAAGGTACAAAAGCACTACATATGAGGAGTTATGGGGGCCAATCCTTCAAGTAAAAAATAAGGACATCAACTCTAGATTGTCAGAGTTGAAGCAGTCATGGGAGGTCTATGGATGCATAGTGATGTCTAATGACTAGACAGATAGGAAGGGTAGAACCCTTATAAATTTCTTGGTACATTGTCCTGGAGATACCATGTTTATTATTCAGTGAATGCATCAACACATGTAAAAGATGCAGCATTCGTATGTTAGTTGTTATATTGGTTTTTCCGAGAGATTGGTTTGCATAATGTGGTGCAAATCACTAGATTGTCGGAGTTGAAGCAGTCATGGGAGGTCTATGGGTGCTTAGTGATGTTTGATGGTTGGACTGGTAGGAAGGGTAGAACTCTTCTAAATTTCCTGGTACATTGTCCTGGAGATACCATGTTTATTAGTCAGTGAATGCATCAACACATGTAAAAGATGCAACATTCATATGTTAGTTGTTATATGGGTTCCTCCAGGAGATTGGTTTTCATAATGTGGTGCAAAACATAACAAATAGTGTAGCTACTTATGTGGTTGTTGGTAGCATACTTATGGACAAACGTTGCTCATTGTTTTAGACTCGAGCGTTGCACATTGTATCGATTTGATGCTTGATGATACAAGGAAACTCTCCTTCATCAAGGAGGTGATTGGTATGGCTAGGAGCATCCCCAGGTTCATATATACCCATGCTTTTGTTCTTAGCCTCATGAGGAGATGCACCAAAAATAGGGAGTTGCAGTGTCCTGCAATCACAAGTTCTGCCACCAACTTCATTACTCTTTTGTCTTTTCTTCAATGTCAATTTGAGTTGAAGCAAATGTTTCTTTGTGATGAGTGGCGTGATTGTAAATATAGCATGATAGAGGATGAGAGAGCCATTGCTAAATTGGTGTACATTGACTCCTTTTGGCAAGGAGTGGAAGTGTGCTTAATTAGTGAACCTTTAGTAAACTTTTTGAGATTGATAGATAGTGATAAGCCTGCAATGGCTTATTTGTATGAGGCCATGGATAGGGAGAAAGAGACCATTCGAGTTTATTATGTGGACAACGGTACCCTTGGGTTTAATAAACACATGATGTTATGGGATGTGATTGATAGTTGGTGGACAAGGATGTTGCATCGACCCATTCATGCAGCAAAACTTTACCTCAACCCCGCACTTTCGTACAAATGCAACTTTGATTTTGATGGCGAGGTTATGGAAGGGCTACATGCTTGTCTTCATAGGATGGTACGTGATTCCAAGATTCACAACACAATCAATCGCAAGATAGAGAGCTAGATAGTATTCAATTATATTTTCTTTGAAATTTAATTATGCTTTCTTTATTTTGTTGAAAAATTTTGGTGGTGAAACTATGGTGCAAGGGCACCAAATTTACACAAATTTGCCATCAAAATCCTCAATCAAACCTGTAGCACTTCATGATGTGAGCGCAATTGGAGTGTATTTGAGAAAATACACTCAAAGAAGCGCAAGTTATAACTTTGAACTTCAACTGAGCAATTACATTTATTGTAATTTATGAACCTCAAGAATGAAGATTCACTAATTTATATCAGCAGTAGCAAACCCTAGATCAATAGCATCAGCATTAGTGGCTTCATCATCAAAACTAGGGCAGTCGATATCTCGCAAACCGATCATCGGATCGGCTTGTTTCCACCACCAAAAAATGCGGCCTTCAGAGGAGGTCCAGATGGACCTACAGCACAATTCAGACAAGGAGATTTGATGGTCAACGCTGGTCAAACTTTGGATCTGCAGTTGCAGCTTCAAGGTCAGCAGCTTCCTTCCACATGTGTGAAAGAGAGTCTCTTTTCTGCACAGTAGAGAAGAGGCTCTTTTCTGCACAAGAGAGAGAGAGAGATGTGATGAGATGAGTGAGTGCAAATGAGGAAAAGTCCTCTTGTATTTATACACAACTGTTAATGTTTGAATAAATGCGACTTTTGGGCTTCTGAGCCTACATGAGTTGTAAGTCAGCTTGATAATTATTCCATAATCAAAATAAATTTATATCTCCATAAATACTTATCGGAATCAGATGATCTTTAGATCGATCCTACACCTCTCGATGAGAGGAATCTAATAAAAATATTATCAGCCATGAATAAGATGACCCACATTAATTTTGACCCTAGTTGCCAATTTTAACAACAAGGCCTTTAAAGTTTCACCTGGACTATGTATGGATATTAGTTGTCTGATGGTGAACCACGACCATGTATCAAACATGCATTAATTATGTTGTAGTAACACTGGTTCGTGATGGTGGTACTGTAAAGTGCAAGCTTATTCTCAAAGAAATATCTCAACAGAGAATATCTAGAGAGTCATTATGAATACCTCCCTAGCTAAGAGGGAGTGTTGGAGAATGTATCTATGGTTGGTCATCATAATGTTATTGAAATTTAGAATTTATTATGTTGTTCCTAGCATGTTCTTCATACTTGTATAATTCGTTAAGTCATGTTTCTCATGACATTAAAAGGAGAAAATTTATCATGTGTTTTTGTAAATACAGTAAACTCCACAAGTGTTGGTCGGCCTCCTCACTGTTCAGGTCGGCTTGCCCTATTGAGACACCCATTTGGACCCTCAGTTCACTATAAAAAGAAAGTTCATTCGTCCTCCTTGATGGCTATAAGAATATTTAAGCTTCTTATCATTTGTTCTCAAGATCAAAGGAGCAAGAAGAGCCTATGAGAGATTCTATTGTTTAGAATTAAAAGTATGTCCTGCATGATCTTTATATATCTGAACTTCTCAAGTTGTATTTATGTGATCTCCTTTGAATTGAGAAGTTTGGTCTCTATTGAAGTTTGAATCATGTTGAAGGTGATCCGAATTAGTTTAAAGTTTGTTGAAGGTGATCTGGACTAGTTTAGAGTATCTATAGCAATCCGAGAATGATCTGAGGTCTATAATCCGAAGTCTTAAGAGCAATCTGAAGTTTCCTAAAGTGATCCAAACACAAGTTTTGTTTTGAGTAACCAAAAATCTATTAAAGAGATTTTGAAGTTTGAGAGAAGGATCCTAAGATCGCTGAAGAATTTAACTAGTAGTTTGAAGCGTGTTTTGAAGTGTCATGAAACCTGGCAAGGTGATCCAAGGTCTGAAGCAAGGATCTGAGCTTTATAAATCATCTTTGGTAGAATTTTTTCAAGTAACGCCAGATCCTTGAGAAGCCTAGCACTAATAGAAGGTTGTACGATTTTGATTTCTCCTATTGATCTAAAGATTTCTCTAAGAAGATGGTTGCTAGGTTTTTCCCCACAAATTGTTGTCTCTTTTCATGCATATTATGATCTTGCTTTTATGGTAATTACTTGATGAAGAGAGATTAAAATAAGAACACAATATTCACAAATAATTATCAAGTTAAGGAATTTTATCATCTTTCTTAAAATTCCAACAACTTTGGTTAAGCCCATACCTAACACTCATCAATCCTAGTGTACCAAGCTCAAGGTGCCTACTACAACCTATAAAGGGCTTTCTTCTTTGCATTCATGAGTATCTCATACATGCACCTCAAACCCTCTCAGTTGATTCATGTACACTTCTTCCTCTATCAGAAAATTAAGGAAGGTTTTCTCAAATCCATCTAATATCACTGCCAACCAAAAACAGATTCTAAAGAATCAAGACATAATGGTCTTGATAGAAGTATAACTCACAACTAGAGCAAAGGTCTCCTCATAGTCATAACCCTCTTTCGAGGAGAATAGCTACGAATTGAACCTTATGCTTCTCAATGCTACCATCAACCACATGCTTCAATTGTACAGCCACCTTAGAATCCAACGTTGGTTTTTGTTCTAGTCTTGACACTATCACATTCTTTATGAAGGAGTCATGTTCCACAATAACATGCCGCAGTACCTGCTTTCTTGTTGACTCTTCATAACTAGAATGTTTTGCATCAATAATGTAAGAAATCAATTCAACATAACTAAGGGAATTTCTACAAGGGTGACTTACCCAAAAGGAAGTAGATGGAACACCAACTTGCCGCATTGCCTCTTCCAATGTCTATGTAAGCCACCTCGACTTGTTGGCTATAGTGGAAGATATAATAGTTTTTGTGCTTGTGTTGAACCTATCTAACCTGCACATGTACTCCTTGAAACTTGTGGATCTACACTTGGGGTAGGAAGGGTTGTCTCCTCCTCAATATTGGGAGCTCCTAGGATTGAGAAGACCATGCATCTTCATCTATCTTCACATCTCGACTTCCTACTCTCTTCCTCTAAGAAGGAACATAAATCTTGTTAACATTAGAAGACTCACTATAGCCAACTAAAACACCCTTCAAATTGGAGGGTTCAAGCTTCGTCCTCTTCTCTTGTGAAGCATGAATGTAAATTGAACTCCCAAACACTATGAAATGAGAAACATGTAATTTCTTGCCTATGAAGGCTTCATAAGGGATTGTTTTCCTTCAACATGCTATGAGGACATCTATTCAATATGTAGACTGCAATAAAACAAGCTTCTACCCAAATGAACATGCGAAAATCTAAGACATGAACCACAGACTTAGCAGTACCTACTATGGACCCATTCTTCTGCTCGGCAAACCCACTTTGCTACAAATTATACAGTACTATCAACTCCCTCTCGATCATTATATTTCTACAAAAGGAATCAAAGCCATTGGAGATATACCACCCTCCATTAATCTAATCTTAGTACCTTGATCTTCCTACCTGATTGATTTTGAATGAGAACTTTTGAACTCTTAGAACTACAAAGACCTCATGGTTGGTCTTCATAAAATATATCCACATTTTCTTGATCATCAAAGAAAGTAACATAATAATATTTGATGTCAAAAAAGTTAATGGCATGGGTCCACAAACATATAATATACTAAATCAAGAATCCCTCTTGATCTATGCTCGATGCTTGGGAATGTAGAGTTGGCATGCTTGTCAAGTGCACATACCTTACAAATTCCTTTCTTCTCAACAGTAAAGTCGAGGAATCCAACCCACCATGTTCTTTAGAAGAGGTAAGGTACCATAGTCTGGTGACTAAATATTCTATGCCAGAGCTCACATATATTCTCATTGTTGTTCAACAAAGCTCTCTACTTCATTGGATTTGCTAGCAAATTGTAAAGGCCACCCTACCTAACTCTATCCAAAAGTCGACCAAAATTAAGGTTCTAACTTTTGATAATTACTCTCTGATGGTCAAACTCAACCCTATACTTCAAATTTGTTAGAAATGAAACTAAAGGGAGATTTTTAGTCGTAGCAAGAACATACAATACTTCATTTAGAACAAAAACTTTTTCGATTAGCATGTAGGACCATATAGACCCCAAAATAGCCACTTTGTACTATAATGACCTATTTCGAACTAAAAGGAACATAGGAAGATTAGCATGCATATGAGACATGCATATGATAGCTACATATGCATGCATCGCATGCACTACACTAGTATGTGTACTAACTAATTATGGAAAATGTCCAAATATAAGGTAATGAATTAATTATCAAAGTGTTAAAGTAAAAACTAACATACCATAAACTAATGAATATATGTTGCAAAATACTTATTATATATACCACCATCATAATATATATAACTAGTACATCATTCAAAATATATATAAAACAAGGGATTTTATTAACTAAAAGAAAATTATATATTGTACATTGTATATTAATGAAAGGAACTAACGATATAAATTTATAAAGTTCTAAATTAAATATTAAAAGGTTATAATTTAATAAATTATTAAATTAATTCTTTAACAACAAGAAAATTGTTAGCTTCATTAATATTCACTTAAACGAGATATTAAGTGATGAGTAAAGTAATCAAAACGATTATAACCAAACACTTCATGTTCATTTTGAAATAAATATGACCACATCTAAAAGAGAAGGGATTCTAGATGGAGAGAACCGACAACAGAGGAATGAAGGGCGATGAATAATCTGGAGACAATGCCCACTGAGGGGATGGATATAAAGAGACCAAGGGGGTATGAAAGTGAGATCTTTACTTTTCCAGTCTCGGGGATGTAGGAGGATTTTTGGAAGTTCTAGGGAAGAAATTTCTAATAGAGTTACGAGGGAGATTAAGCTTAGTTGTTCTTGGAGTTTTGGGCACGGGGGCCAGAAGACTTGTCTTCTAGATTTGAGAATCGAACAGGGTGAACCTAGATAGCCTGGGAGGAAAAGTCGATTTGGTAGCCGGAGCGGGAACAACAACGACTCAGGAACACCTCTAAATGAAATTACAGTTTAAGTACTTGTTAGTGATTTATTAATATTTAGGAATGTCTAGTTGCTTCGTGAATTTATGACTTCATTTTTTGATTAATGATTAAATTAGGGCTTTTCATTCTGCTATTGTGAGTGCTGAATTTCAGTCTCTGGTTAATCTTTTAAATTTAGGGTATTACACTTTGGTATCACTTCCTGGTAGACCATGTTAAGGTCCAGTGAGACAAGTATAGTCCTGGATCGGCTACCTGGGAAGATACAGAGACCTTATGCTAGAAATACCCAAACTTATTTTGATTTTGAAGCACTTAAATCCTTATTTTGTATATCTTTACTTTATTATAGCTAAATACTTAATACTATCCCTTGAATTATTATATACTATAAAAGATTACACGTAAGAATGCTTTCAAAAAATTGCTTAAGTTAAGCAATAAATTTAACATTGCTGGTACATGGATACCAATATAAAGTATGTTATTTGCTTAACATTGTTGGTACATAGATACTAATATAAATTATGAACTATGTTATGCATATGGTATTTATAATTTTACATATCAACATGAATGATGAGATAGAAATAAAAGAATAGCTACAATTGACTATTTAATGTGAAAACGAACTTACAGATATATTGGCTAAACATAGGCAAATATGTTATATGAACTCAAAGATCAATATCATAGATGACAGCATATTAGGAATGCATAGAAATTATTATCTTAATATAATTAGTTTTGAATATGTTGATGCATATGTTATAAAGTGTGGATAATTGTTTACATTGTAGATAGTATCGTTACCAAACCGACTACGTGATGACAAAACTCCAAGAACAATTGAGGCTCAATGAGATTCCATGAAAGAGTGTGGACCCTGGTCCGGTCATTTGTAAGGTGACCGTTCATGAGAGAAGCTTATGTAAATTTTCATTCTTTTATATAAATTATGAACTATGTTATGGATATGGTATTTATAATTTTACATATCAACATGAATAATGAGATAGAAATAAAAGAATGGCTACAATTGACTATTTAATGTGAAAACGAACTTACAGGTGTATTGGCTAAACATAGCCAAATATGTTATATGAACTCAAAGATCAATATCATAGATGACAGCATATTAGGTATGCATTGAAATTATTATCTTAATATAATTAGTCTTGAATATATTGATGCATATGTTATAATGTGTGGATAAGTGTTTACATTGTAGATAGTATCGTTACCAAACCGACTACGTGATGACAAAACTCCAAGAACAATTGAGGCTCAATGAGATTCCATGAAAAAGTGTGGACCCTGGTCCTACTAAGAGGGGTGGAGGTGTTCCACCGTTTATCTTCCAAAAACTGGGGTCATGGGAGGATTGTGCGAGTCACGCTCCCCAAGGCGTGTGATGATGATTGTCGAATACCTACTGGAAAATTAGGTCGACATAGTTAACCTTGTCACCCTTGAGGTTTATGAATTGCTAGATCAGTGTAGCTGACGCCATGGCATATTTCTGTAAAAGACAGATAGGATGGGAGCGAAAGAGATTAGGAAAGATAAGATGATTCTAGAATAGCTCAAGAACTCGACTGGGGAAGAGCATGACTATGAAAGTTGCAAATCTATAAATGTTCAAAACACAAATTTTAAAACATCTTCACATTAAACAAAAATTCAATTATGGTACGCAACCCTTATATGATTATACTAATCACTTAAATAATTACTAATATATGACATAAACCTTAACTTTGGGATGAAGTTTTCTTACGGAAGGGTGTATGTAATGACCCATTTCGAACTAAAAAGAACATAGGAATATTAGCATGTATACGAGACATGCATATGATAGCTACATATCCATGCATCCACTACACTAGTATGTGTACTAACCAATTATGGAAAATGTCCAAATATAAGGTAATGAATTAATTATCAAAGTGTTAAAAGTAAAAACTAATATACCATAATCTAATGAATATATGCTGCAAAATATTTATTATATATACCACCATCATAATATATATAACTAGTATATCATTCAAAATATATATAAAACAAAAAGAAAATTATATATTGTATATTGCATATTAATGGAAGGAACTAACGATATAAATTTATAAGTTCTAAATTAAAATATGAAAAGGTTATAATTAATAAAATATTAAATTAATTCTTTAATAACAAGAAAATTACTTAGCATCATTAATAGTCACTTAAAAGATCTATTAAGTGATGAGTAAAGTAAAGTAATCAAAACGATTATAACCAAACACTTCATGTTCATTTTTAAATAAATATGACCACATCTAAAAGAGAAGGGATTCTAGATGGAGAGCACTGACAACAAAGGAATGAAGGGCGGTGAATAATCTAGAGACGGTGCCCATTGAGGGGATATAAGGAGACCGAGGGGGTATGAAAGGGAGATCTTTATTTTTCCAGTCTCAGGGATGTAGGAGGATTTTTGGAAGGTCTAGGGAGAGACAAGAATTTCTAATAGAGTTACAAGGGAGATTTGTTAGGATATTCTGACACATAGGAAATAGTTAAGTATAACTTGGTCTAGTGTAGAGTTAGGTAAAGTGTGTTTCTTTACTATGTACTTTTGTAACTTACAATCTGACGGTCACAATATGTAGTGATTCAACGGTTCATTCTCTCCTCGGTATTACTGACACTTGATTCGTGGCTTAACACCTGATTGGTCCATGATCTCTATTTAAAGAGCATGGAGGGTCATTTGTAAGGGGACCGTTCATGAGAGAATCTTATGTAAATTTTCATTATTTTATTAATAAATTACCTGAAGTGGCCGCATTGGCTCAGGTCGTGCATTGTTTCCCTCTTTGAGGGTTTTAACCACGTCAAGAATACTGGTGTCTTGATCTGTGATCTGTTTGTGAGCGGTGTCCTTTGGTGTTCTATCTAAGGAACTTACCCTGTAAATTCCTACATGGTATCGGAGTTATTTGAGGGCCGCATTCGTTGGTGATCCAAATCCGAAGTCGGTACAACTGCATCTGACTGTCATTTCCTAGATCTACTATTTCTGACTGCTTTCAGGCCAAGAGGACAGCTTTATTGTGTTAGGTGCATCTGTTCCAGTGAAGAACCCCTTTCGTTTCACGCGAAAAGGTTTTTAGTAACTATAGCTACGTCATTTTTAAGATCTTGAGGTATACAATTTCTTTTGCAATTTTAGTTATTCATCTCTCTGTTTATTTCAGTTTATTTAGCTCTCTGTTTTTATTACCAGATCTATACCTTTCGTTTCTACGTATGCTCTTTGCCCCGCGACTCTGTGCGATCTGGGCAAATCAGAAACAGAAAAGAAGGATTTTTCTCATGCGTATACTCTTTTCCGCCGCACCTTAGTGTGATCTCAGAAAATCAGAAACATTGAGGAAAATATTTAGTTTCGAGCAAAAGCTAACTTCAAGCCATGAGGTTTGGTTTTTTTTTGCATGTCCGTGTTGGGTTGTGTGGTTTTTTGTTTTGTAGGCAAAAAGGTCTTTACAGAATAGCCTCAGGCCAAGAAACTAAACCTAAAGATGAAGTTAAGGCAGCCAAATGGGAAAATAGGCAAGACAAGCACGTGGGTTGATAGGCATGTTTATTTCTCCGAACCTTAGATTCCATATCGCAGAACTTGATACCCCTAATGAAGCAATGAAACAACTCACTAAAGTTTTTTGGAATTAAAAATGAAATTAGAGCCCATCAACTCGAAAATGAGTTGCTTACGTTGGACCCAAATAATTTTTCTTCCATTGAAGATTTTTTGTCCCAGTTCAAGACCCTTAGACTTCTCTTGGAAAGTGTTGAGGTTAAGAAAGAAGATGGTAGCCTTTTCTATTCCATTCTGACTAAGTTGGGACCAGCCTACTCTGTGTTTGTTTCCACCTTCCATTCTACTAGAAAAGCCTTCATTTCTCAAGGACAAGACTACAAGTCCCCCTCTTTTGATGTCATTTGTGATTCTTTAATAAGATAACAGGAAAAACTCTTACATCTTGGTCTTCTTAATCTTGGAAACTCTTCTAAGAAAGCGTTAGCCGCCTAACATCAACCAAATTCACAGAATCCTAAGAAGCAGTATCCTAAAAAGAATGGTCCTAAACCAAACAAGGGTCCTAAGCAATTTCAGTCTCAAAATGAAAAATCAATTCAACAAAATGATAAGGCAAATAAAAACAAAGGGAAGAAGATTGATAGACATTGCAACTTTTGTAATCGAGATGGCCACTTAGAATCCAAATGATTTAAGAAGATGGAAGCCTTGGAAGCAACAATGAAAAAGCATAACATCCATTTGGAGAACTCTTCCACTTCAACTTCATCTTTAGGAATAACACTTTCTGCATGTGGTTGTCAAGCATCTCGGTCTGGTTATGCACTAAATGTTCTTCTTCTTCTCATCCTCATGAGTGGCTCATTGATTCTGGAGCTTCTTATCACATGGCCATGTTGTCGCACAGATTGTCCAGGCAGCGCGACAACGCTCAAATCGGGGGCTGTAACCCTGATCCCCGATCCCTCTGTTTAAGCCGTCTCCTTGAAGCAGGCTAAGGGGGGTAGACCCTATGGGAAAAAGGAAGACCAACCGAGAACCAACTGGCTTGGGAGATGCAGCAGGGGGAACAAGCACTTGATCGATGTTAGAATTTGATTAGATCTTTAACTGCTTAAGACCATTGCTTTATGGAGTCAATGAAAACCAAGTAATTAATTAGTTGTTGCTGTTTATGAAGTAATTTAATGATTGCTTGAAAATATTTACAAAATATCAAACATTTCACAAGCAATGATTAATTTTACCAGATGCAAAATATTCAATCGATGCGCAATGCCTTAGCAATTAAACTTCCAAAAGATCAAAATTCATTACTCAACGATGAAATTCAAATACTAACCAATTCATAAAATGATTCATCACTTTCAGATAGCTAATTTTCATATAAAACTTAAGCACATTTAACTATATAAAAATGACAAATATTAATCCCACAACAGAAAAAAGACATGAAAATGAATTTTCAATTTTTAATTAGTCTTTTTTTTTAAATAATTTTCAAATATTTTTTTATTTTTTTATTTTTTATAGGAAAATAAATCTAAATCTAAATAAATAAAAGTCTAACTTTTAGATTTTTTTATTTTGAATTTTTTTTTTTGAATTTTTTTTAATTTTTAATGATTTTTATTTTTATTTTTTATTAAAGTTAAAAAAAGACAAAAATCTAAATCTAAAGCTAACACTTTATCATATATACAAAAAAAAGGGAAAATTTATAAAATCTAAATTCTAAAAAAAACTCAAATCTAAAACCTAAAAAAGCAACTTTTTTATGCCCTCTTTTTATTTATTTTATTTTTGATTTTATGAATATTTTTTATGTTTTAGATTTTTTAAAAAATAAAATTGAAATCATAAAAGAAATATGAAACAACACTGAATGGAAATGAAACCTAAGCTAAATGAAATAGAAAACTTAAAATAAAACTAAAAACTAACTCAAAAATCAAATATCCAAATAATTTAAATCATATGAAAATCAGAATTTTTATTTTAAATTTTTTAGAATTTTTTATAGAATTTTATGATTTTAATTGAATCAAAACACAAAACTAAACAAAAGTTATAAAACCTAACACATAATATATACAAAACGTAATCAAACACATATTAAATCTAAAGAATAAAAGATATCAAAGGTGCTAACTAAACCTAAACTAAAACAACGCATATAATGGAAATACAATACGAACATAACCCTAAAAAAGAAAAAATTGAACATGTGATTTATGTGCAGACTTGACGATTTGAACAGGAATGCGTGGAGCGGAAGTATCTGAGCAAAGGAAGGCAGATGCCTAGGAGACTCCAGGATGCACGTAAAGGAGCAACGAAAAGGTGAAATGGGGCAGCGAGTGAAGAAGATGGTGCGATAGTTGGAAGAGGACTACATGTGGAGCAGCAAGGAAGTTTTGCAATGGTGAAGAGAGCGAATGAGAGGTTGCAACATAAAACCTGTGGGATATGATGGGTGGGAGAAGCTTGAGGGAGAGCAATCTTGCGTTTGATCGTTTTCTTGCAGGTTTGCATGGAGAGCGATGGTGAAATGTATGGCTGCAGGTGAAGGAGAATGCGGCTGCAGGGATGAGATGGACCTGGAATGCAAAGTGAGGTATACATGGAGAGGTTTGGGAGATGAACGCAAGAGGGAGCCAGCGATAGCTGAGGCTGCAGCATAAGGATGAGGCTGGCTCGACAAAGGAGGGAGAGGAATGCTGGAGCGAGACAGCGTGTGGAGGTGTCGCAGATAGGAAAACAACATAAAAGAATTTGAGATTTTCTGTCAGAAAATAAAAATTGACCTTGGGCAGCAGAGAAACTAAAATCGTAGTCCAAAAAATTAATTAAAATTTTAAGCTCCTCCTGCCTCAGATTGCCTGATGGAAACCCTGATCAGATTGCCTGATGGAAAACCCTGAAGAATTTTCAAAATTTGTCCTGCAATGATAAAGCAAAATGCCCAAAAACAAAATAATAACAAAACCTTAAAAAACCCTAGCTAAATAATTACAATATTCACAGGCTGCAGGCTCTTAAATAGCCAAATTTGTCAGTATGCCACAAAAAATATTTTTAAGATTTTGAATATAAGATGACGTGCTTCAGAAACCCTTCATGCATTCACCAGGAAAATTCAAATGATAAGCCCGGGATCAAAACTAGCTGGGCTCTTTAGAAAATGCAATCCAGGAGTTGGTTGGTTCAGCCGAGAACTTCCCCGAACGCCCGGTAAACTCAAAAGCAAAGATATCCTACACATCTTAATTCAACCATTAACAAAGAGGGAGAAAACGATACTAAAATCCAGATCTAATGGAGATACCTGCCATCATATCCATAAATTTAACTACCATTCAAACCCTAGCTAAATAATTACAATATTCACGGGCTACAGGCTCTTAAATAGCCAGATTTGTCAGTATGCCACAAAAAATATTTTTAAGATTTTGAATATAAGATGACGTGCTTCAGAAACCCTTCATGCATTCACCAGAAAATTTCAAATGATAAGCCCGGGATCAAAACTAGCTAAGCTATTTAGAAAATGCAATCCATGAGTTGGTTGGTTCAGCGAAGAACTTCCCCGAACGCCCGGTAAACTCAAAAGCAAAGATATCCTGCACAGCTTAATTCAACCATTAACAAAGAGGGAGAAAACGATACTAAATCCAGATCTAATGGAGATACCTGCCATCATATTCAGAAATTTAACTACCATTCAAACCCTAGCGACTAAACAAGATACCTGCGTTTAAAATCACTCTTCATCAAGCTATCATCAATGGCTGAAAATAAATCTATGCAGAAAAATAAAACATCTTACAGCACTTCCAGAAGAGTAACGCCAGCAAGATTTCAATCCCAAAGTCTTTCTTTATTACACAAAAAATGACTAAAAGAGAGCTTTCTTTAGCACAAAACTTTAAGATCGAATGATCTCAAATGACCCTTGACACCCTATTTAAAGGAAAAATTCCCAACGGCTAGTTCGAGTGATCCATGTCAAAATGATCTCGGTCGTCGATGAGGATCAAAATCTTTTTTAATCTCATCCGTCGAAATTTTAAATGCATTTTAATATATTAAAAAATTAAAATTGCATTTATTTCCTCAAAACTTTGACTATTATTATTTATTATTTTATTTTATTTCTCAAATTTTATTTATTTTTAACTTTTATTTAATTTATTTTTTATTATTTTAATTTTTTAATTTTTATTATTATTCATTATTTATTATTATATTTTTTTATTTTTATTTTTAGTTTATTTTTACTAGACCCTCGAACTTAGCCTTTGGAAAAATCACCTAAGACCTAGGACTTATGAGGGGATAAAACATTTTCTAACCCTCAAAACACTTTACATCATGACTTTTACAATTTTACATCTCAAGGGGGAAACCCATTTGACATAGACCCTCATAGTCCACCCAGTGCTGCGACACAAACATAATCTAGCAGATCAAGCAATTTGTAATAACCTAACCAAATAGTTGAGATTATTTCCAAATTACTTTTACATAGACTCGACCAAGTACACTAGGAGTCTCCTAAGATTCTAATGACAAAATCCATTCTAGCTTTGGGGTTAGGCTGAAGGAAAACTCTACCGATCATGGATCGGTGAGACCAAAAACCTTCCGGAATGTAGATTATCACTAGAAAATTAGGTTTTCCTAGGCAGTTTACATACATGACTCAGATCTGCTAAGATTATTTACAAATTTACACATGCGGACTGAGTTTACAACATAACATGATCGGGCTGATGATGACAGTCGAATGGCACGAACACGTCGATCAAGCGCTATTTTTGCGAAAAAAAGGGGGTGTACTATTATGGGTAGTTGACACGTAGTGGTCAACAGGCCAAAAACAAAGACATGTTTTCTTCATTAAGTGATTGTAACACCAAAAATATATACGTTGGTGATGATAGATCTCTTAGTGTTGTAGGGACTGGAATTGTTCAAATAGACAATGGTCAATTTAATGATGTATTATGTGTTCCAACCTTATCGTGCAACCTTCTATCTGTATATCAGATAACTCATTCAGGTGAAGGTAAAACCATTGAATTTTCACCTCACGATGTTGTAATTAAGGACCTAAGAGATCCTACACAGATTTTAGCTATTGGCATTGGTGATGATTCTATAGGGTTGCATAAGTTTAACAACTTTGGGTCAACTCTTCCCTCTGTATTTGTTGCTCATAATGATGAAGTGAGCAAACTTTGGCATGAGCGATTTGGTCACTTAAACTATCGCTCCCTTCAAAATCTATGTAAAGAAAATATGGTGGCAGGTCTTCCTATGGTATCTTGCAGAGATGGTGTTTGTTCCAGATGTGTACTCAGAAAACATCATCGAAATAGTTTTGAAAAACATGCCTCTGCCTCTTTACAGCTTGTGCATAGTGATTTATGTGGTCCACTTCTAGTTGTTTCATTCTCTGGCTACAAGTGTTTCTTAACTTTCATTGATGATTTCTCCATATGCACTTGGGTATACTTCTTAAAACTCAAGAGTGAAGTATTTAACATTTTCTTGGCCTTTAAGGCCTTTGTTGAGAAACAATCTGGACACAAATTCTTAAGCTAAGATCTGATAATGGCGGCGAATATGTTAACAACAAATTCATCAACTTTTGCACTGAGCATGGAATTCAAATGCAACATACTATACCATATACTCCACAACAAAATGGTGTAGTTGAAAGGAGAAATCGCACCTTGAAGGAAATGGCTAATTGTATGCTTCAATCTAAAGGACTTAGCCTTAATTTTTGGGCAGAAGCAATTAACTGTGCAAATTACATAGTAAATCGCACTCCTACTAAGGTTTTAAAGAATATCACTCCAGGAAGAAGCATGGAGCTCAATTAAACCAGATGTAAGTCACTTTCGTATTTTTGGAAGTGAAGCATGGGCCCATATTCCAGATGAGAAGCATAAAGCTTTAGAACCTAAGAGTGAGAAATGTACTTTTGTTGGATATTCTAAAGATGTAAAAGGTTATAGACTTATTCCATTTAAGTCCAAAAATGTTATCATTAGAAGAGATGTAAAATTTGATGAAAATAAATCGGCCTGCGAGCCTGGTCCGGCGGATGTGCCACCTCTTCCTATCTCTTCTACTTTTGAAAACATTTCTTCTTCAGATGAAGAAAGTGAGGATGACAATCCTCCCCCGCCTTCTCAGGATCCTCAACTTCCAAGATGGGTCCGTGCTACTCGAGATGCAGCAGGTGATCTTGCCGGTGATCCTACAGATCAACGACGTACACGTTCTCAGTTTGAAAGAGCCTCTTCTTTACTGGCTCAAGCTCCAGTAAATCATGATCCTGACACTTTTGCAGAAGCTTCAGGCCATCCACATTGGGAAGCAGCTATGAATGAAGAATATCATTCATTGTTGGCAAATGATACAAGGGATCTTGTTCCTCTACCAAAGGGACGCAAACTTGTTAGATGTAAATGGGTTTACAGAACAAAGTATGGACCAGATGGGAAAGTTGATAAACATAAAGCTCGTCTTGTTGCTAAGGGTTTTTCACAAGTTGAAAGCATTGACTATACTGAAACCTTCTCCCCTGTTGCCAAAATGAACTCTATCCACCTTGTTCTTTCCCTTGCTGCCTCTTTCAAATGGGAAGTCCATCAGATGGATGTTAAAACTGCCTTCTTGCATGGGGACTTGCATGAAGAAATTATTTGGAACAACCTCCTGTCTTTATCCAAGCAGACTCCAGCCTTGTATGTCGGCTTTAGAAATCCCTTTATGGTCTCAAGCAAGCCCCTCAGACTTAGTATGCCAAAATGGATAGCTTTCTTTTAGATACTATCTTTTTTAGGTGTCATTCTAACAATACTATCTACACCAAGAAAGTGGGTAAGCCTCTTATCATTCTTGTTCTTTTTGTTGATGATTTTATCCTTACTGGTAGTGATCCCAACCTTATAAACCATGTGAAGTCCAACCTTAAAAAGCAATTTGAATGACAGACTTAGGACACCTGCATTATTTTCTTGGTCTTCAAGTCTTGCAATCCAAGGACGGTATTTCCCTTTCCCAGTGCAAGTATGCATGTGATCTTCTACGCCACTTTCACATGGAAGACTGTAAGCCAACCCCTTCTCCCATTCAGTCTGGAGCCAAACTTTCAGTCAGTTGTACTTACCCTGAAGTTGATGCTACCTCATACCGTCATCTTGTAGGAAAACTTTTGTATCTAACCCTACTCGTCCTGACCTTTCCTTTGTTGTTGGCCTTATTGCTCGGTTTATGCAAAACCCACATGAAAGTCATTGGAAAGCAGCTAAAAGAATACTTCGTTATGTTCGAGGTACAGTTCAGCTTGGGTTTCATTACAGTGCAGAAGCATCGCCTCAAATGGTTGGTTTCATTGATTCTGATTGGGTTGGTGACACTGATGATCGGAAGTCTACTGCAGGTTATGTCTTCACTCTTGGTTCTGGACCTATTACATGGGCTTGCAAGAAACAAAGTGCCATTTCTCTTTCTTCAGCAGAAGCAGAGTATGGTGGTGTCGTAGAAGCTAGTAAGGAAGCCCTGTGGCTTCGTCAGATCCTATCAGAGTTTGGCTTTCAACAGCAGCATCCGACTACACTTTGGTGTGATAATCAAAGTGTCATTCAACTATGCAAAGATCCAGTCCAACATCAGCGCTGCAAACACATTGAACTACACATGCACTTCATCAAAAAGCTCATTCATGACCATGTTCTTGAAGTGCAATATTGTTCAATCGATGATCAAGTTGCGGACATCTTTACAAAGGCTCTCACAGAGGCGAAGTTTACTAAGCTTCGATTTATGGTTGGAGTTCAGGAAGTTATCTAACGAGGAATAGATTATAATGCCTCCTTCCTTCTCTTATTGTGTCATATTTGTACATCCTTCAATCATATCCCAAGTTGTTTTTAAGGGGGGATGTTAGGATATTCTGACACATAGGAAATAGTTAAGTATAACTCGGTCTAGTGTAGAGTTAGGTAAAGTGTGTTTCTTTACTATGTACTTTTGTAACTTACAATGCGATGATCACAATATGTAGTGATCCGACGGTTCATTTTCTCCTCGGTATTACTGACACTTGATCTATGGCTTAACACCCGATTGGTCCATGATCTCTATTTAAAAAGCATGCAGGGTCATTTGTAAGATGACCATTCATGAGAGAAGCTTATGTAAATTTTCATTCTTTTATTAATAAATTGCCTGCAGTGGTCGCGTTGGCTCCGGCTGTAGACTGTTTCCCTCTTTGAGGGTTTTAACCACATCAAGAACACTGGTGTATTGATCTGTGATCTATTTGTGAGTGGTGTCCTCTGGTGTTCTATCTGAGGAACTTACCCTGTAAATTCCTACAAGATTGAGCTTAGTTGTTCTTGGAGTTTTGGGCATGGGGGCCAGAAGACTTGTCTTCTGGATCTGGGAACCAGACAGGTTGATCCCAAATAGGCTAGGAGGAAAAGTCGGTTTGGTAGCCCGAGCAGGAACAACAACGGCTCAGGAACATCTCCAAATGAAATTACAGGTAAGTACTTGTTGATGATTTATTAATATTTAGGAATGTCTAGTTGCTTCGTGAATTTGACTTCATTTTTGGATGAATGATTAAATTAGGGCTTTTCATTCTGCTATTGTGAATGTTGAATTTTAGTCTCTGGTTAATCTTTTAAATTTAGGGTATTACATGTACCTCCCATCAACACCAAGCTCCAATTGCATGCCAATACCTTATTCCTTCAATTTCAAGAAAGTCAACTTGTTTGGAGTCACTAACACCTAAAATTTTGTTGATGGAAAGGATTGACACCAAGGAAAAGATATTATCAAACCTAGTTACCTAGCAATGAACTTGTCCATTTTTGAAGCTTCAACACTTCTTGCAAACTCTTTTCATTATTATCACTTGCCCTTGTTGAGAAATCAATGCTAATAGGATTAGGTTTAAATTTCTCTTTCTTGATAATTACTTGTGAATTATGTTGGCTTCTTTTACTTATTTGTTATATTATCTTTCATCAAGCAATGACCAAATTAGGTGTGCATGAAGATCACAAAAACACAAGACACAAGATGTAGGCACTTTGCCAGGGCAAAACCCTTATCGAGGGTAAAACCCAGTCAAAATCTCTTCCTTCAATAGTTTTCCTTGAGACTCTTCAACTTAGACAAAGACCTCCTCCACACCAAGCTAGCCTCTCCTTCGATTCAACCTTCAACCGTATAGCAGCAGCACTTCGACCCTAGCAACTTCAACTTGGCAGCTTCCGACATCAGCGATAGCTTTGACCTTAGCAACTTTGACTTGGCAGCGTCCGGCATTAGCAGCAGCTTCGACTTGGTAGCTTCCGGCATCAATAGCAGCTTCGACCTTGACAACTTTCGGCATCAGTAGCAGCTTTGACCTTGACTAGGAGACTTTGTTCTCCTAAACCAGCCCACACTGGAGAGAGAGAGAGAGAGAGACACACACCAAAATTTCAATTTTCTTTTTCCCTTGCTTCTTGACCAAACTCGCACTCATTTCAGCCCTTCCTTCAACTTCGCACTTCTTCCTAGCATCCAACTTCCAATATCGAACTACGCTTGAGAGAATGAGATGCTCCAAATGAAGTCGAACTACCTTGTATATATAGACTTCCAATGAGGTCAAATTGCCTTCCTTGATGCCAACTTGATCTTCTTGAGGCCGAGTTGGTGTGGAGGTTACATAATTCATTTTTGAATCAAAAATAATTCTTTTTACATCGTTTGAAAGCCCAAGAATGGTCTTATAAAATATACAATGACTAATGACTCTTTATTAATCCTAGGAGTCCACAATGGGGACTTTGATTAATAAAATGATGACCCAAGCATGAAACCCATGTTTTAATAAGTCATTGTAACAATAATAAAAATTGTTTTGACAAATACATTTTATGAAGACTGAACCTAGTTACATTTTTCAACATCCCTTCCCCTTCTAATTGAGACAATGAGAAGCATAGTGACAATGCTTGTTGTAGTTGAAGCACTTGAAATGCCTCAAGTCCTTCATCTGTTAAGAAGACCATAAGTCTTCTTCTTCTAATCCTTTCTATCCTCCCTTCCCCACCTTATCAATGAGCGCTAGGTCTAGAACATCCTCATATGTGGTTGAGACATATTGTAGTCTCATATCCTCTCCAGTGAAAGCATCTCACAATTGCTCGAAGTCAGGTAACTCCCCCTAACCATAAATAATTTGGAAATAGTTGTTCCATAGTGGACTAAAGCCATTTAGAGAAATACAAACTAGCACATCACCCTTAGTTGTCTCCCCATCTATAGCAATCTGAACTCTCAGCTCTGTTATCCTCTATCTTCATGGGATAGCTTGTGACTATAGTTGTCTTGCTCATGTAGGTAGCGTTGAGCTTGTACTTTAAGACAGATTCATGTGTTGAATTTTTTACAAGATGCATAGTAGAACCAAGCTTTTGATCTGATAATTACTAACAAATAATCTTCAAACAATTTATCTTATGCCACTAATATCATTGAGAAATTATATACGGAAAATTTCAGCAATAAATGCAGCGGAAAATAGTAAAGATCAGAAAGAGACAACCATGCACAATAGGGACAACAAATTTTCCCTGAGAAACCCAAACTTGGGAGAAAACCCAACAACTTTTCTTCTAGGAGAAATTTATTATTCGGAAAGGTTTGCAATTCAAAATTGTCTAGAAATTTGTGCCTGAATCCAAGACCAAATACCTATCAAACTTGGTCAATTTCAAGCAAGTCAATGTTGGTCAAACCACCCAAAAGTACAAAGTCAACAATAGTCAACAGTCAAAATTCCAGTTTGCAATCAAGCTCAGTTTTGTAGTCAACTCGACCTGTGGGCAAATCTGTATTGCGGTCAACTCTAGTCAATGGTTAAACTCAATGAAACTAGAATTCAGTCAACTTCATTCAACTCGGCGCCTATCTGCTCCCATGTGTGACTACTTTTGTAGAGAGATGATGTGATGTGATGATGGTCAAAGTGAAGTGTCACATCATGTATAAATACAAGTCAAATGGGTGAATTTTGACCATGGGACACACCCTTTCATAGTGGGGTCGACTTGTCCTTTTTTAGCATACATGATGCCCAAAAAATAAAAAAGTTATTTTAAATTTCACAAATCTTCTAGGCCGACTTAGGTGACATTTTGGCATCCGAGAATACCTCTCGATGTTGCACAAAAATCAGCATTCCCTCTTAGCAAGGGAGGTATTCTCTTTAGCTACAACGGATTTCCCCTTAGCCGAAATTTCTCCTCAATAATAAAAATTGTTGCATGCCTATAAATCACTCCAGCCTGGTTTAGGCAATGAGAGTATCTTGGGCCATTTACCTATGGGCAAAGCCTTTTATGGCTCCTCAGGTAAATGTATAAATCTCCTCTAGCCAAATCATCATGACCTAGCTAAAGTCCTTTATGGCTTCTCAGGAGAGAATTTGCCCTTCGACCATTCACCCCTACCCAACTAGCCCAGCCAAAGTCCTTTATGGCTTCTCGAGTGAGTTACATCTATCTCCTCTAGTCAAACCAGCATGACCCAGCCAAGCCCTTATGGCTTCTCATGAGAAGATTTGTCCAATATGTGATTGTCTTGGGCCATTCACCCCTAGTCCATATTGACCCATCCAAGTCCTTTTGGCATCTCAAGAGATGGTCTATTCGATCTGCAAAGACATCAACGCTCCCTCTCAATAAGGGAGGCATTCTATAGCATGCCAAGCTTGTCTCGGAAGTATACAAACTTCACTCTAAACAGAGGCTTGGTGAGAATGTCAGCAATCTACTCATCTATGGATATGTTCCACTGCTCCTCTCTATGCCATCTCTCAAATGAAGTAATATTTGACCTCAATATGTTACGACTTGTCATAAAAATTTGGATTATCTAAAATCTTGACACAGCGTTGATTATCACAACATATCAAGGTCATTTCACGCTCTTAATCAAATAGCCCTGCAAGTAGCTTCTTAAGCCATATTACTTCTTGACTTGCAGCACTAGCTGTGATATAGTCTACCTATGTTCTACTGAGTGCGACAAAAGTTTGCTTCCTACTAAACCAAGATATCATAATCGATCCCAAGTTGAAGCAACATCCTGATGTGCTCTTTTTATCCTTTGCACTCCCAGCCCAATCCAAATCCATATATCCCTACAGTTTCACTTCACCACCTGAGATATATCTCAAACCATATCTAATTGTACCATGTTAATTTTCCACAAATTTTTGCAACTACTTAGGTTAATAATCTAAAACTAAATTTTCTTTCACCAAGACACAGTATTTCTTAACAATAGATAAGCAACAGAGACAAAAAAATAGTCACACAATTACACAATTATTTTCTTAGAAAACCTAACCAGGAAAACCGTCTTCTTTGACGTGGCCTTTTATTGACAGAGCAACTGAATCAATTACAAGGCAAATTGTTCAACTAAGAACACACTTGTTCTCTGGTATATCACCCTACAATTATGTTGACCCAACTACTGCTTCCTTGCTCTCTACCTGGCCTAAATTCCTCACGCATAGGTCTCCTATTTCCTAGTGCAAAGGGCCTCCTAATTCCTAATACGCGACTCTTATTTCTTAGAGCAGAATTGCCACAATGGAAGCCTCCTCAATAATGATCCCATAAGCAAAGATCTCTCTCACTAACTCGTGAGCTTGCTTTGTCTCACAACCTTGTGCACACAACAATTGAATAACTTATGCCTTTCATCCTTCCTTTATAGATTTTGTCCATGCTATAATAGGCAAGTTACAAATTTGGAAGTTGAGTTGTGATTGACTAGTTAACTAAGTCGAATTGGTTCTCTTCTCCAATCATCAGTTGGAGTTATAACTTGTCCTCCTTCAATCAAGGACTGAAGTTCCCAAATCATCCTTTTATAAATTCGAACTACCACCTATCCTGTAGTTAACTGAAGAAGACTCCTTTATAATTGGAACTCCAAATCTATGCATGAACTCTTGATGATTATTCCCATAAACTAGAAATTAACTCACCACAACTGGAGTCTATCTCTTGAAGACAATTCGAGGTCTTTCTAGCCAAGGAACTCACTAGAGAAGACCCTCTCTTGCTACACTTTTCAACATACCATGTAGGTACCTCAACACATGCTTTACTACAACCCAATGTATCTGCCCCAGCTCAACCATATAAATTAGGGTGTTCACTACAAAGCAAATACTTGGCCTGGTGTTAACCAGGCACATCAAGGATCGGATCAACCACCTGTGCATCATGGGATCCAATACATCAACTCACAATACATCATACTAAATCTCCTTAAAATCCGAACAATATGCTTCCCTTGTCCAAGGAAGATCTCATTTGGTCTCTGCTACACCTCTAATCCCAAGAAATAGTGCATCTTTCCAAGATCCTTCATCTCAAATTCTGAGGTTGACTCCCTCTTGCACCCAACAATGAGTCTCTCTGCCCCTGTGATGAACAAATCATCAACATATAACATCAAGATCAAAGGATTACCATCAATAACCATGTAGTAAATGTCTGGATCCGCAACACTCTTGGTGAAGCCCAAACTCATCAAGTATCCATCAATCTTGGAGTACCATGACCCCTGTGATGAACAAATCATCAACATATAACATCAAGATCAAAGGTTTACCATCAATAACCATGTAGTAAAGGTTTGGATCCGCAACACTCTTAGTGAAGCCCAAACTCATCAAGTATCCATCAATCTTGGAGTACCATGCCCTAGGTGCATGCTTGAGTCTATATAAAGCCTTCTTCAATCTACAAACAGGGGGCTCCTTCCCATGTACTTCAAAGCCCTAACGTTGTTCTATGTAGACTTCCTCCTCAATCACACCATTGAGGAGCGCGGTCTTTACATCCATTTGATGTATCTTCCAACCCATAACAAAAGCAAGAGAAATGATAGTTCTAATAGAAGTGTACCTGGAAACTACAGCAAACATCTCATCCAAGTCCACTCCCTCTTTCAAGGAGAACCCTCTCCCAACAAACCTCACTTTGTACTTCTTGACACTGCCATCTACTGCATGCTTGATATTATAGATCCACTTAGAAGTCACCACTGACTTCCACACATCATTCTTGATGATGGACTAGTACTCCTCCATCGTCGCTTCTTTCCAAACCCGTTAGCATGTTGTCTCCTCATAACTAGAAGGATCGAAATCAATGATGTGGCTCATCAATGCCATAGAACCCAAGTACCTCTGTAGTCGTTTGCTTTCCCTGAAAGTAGCACGAGGAATTGTATGTCCCTTTGCATCCTGCAAAGTGTCATGAAGCCATGCTTACCTCTTCCTGGTTCCTGCAACATCTTTCAATGGGTTCACTAATTTTGTTGGTTCCTCCTGATCATCTGAAGGATAAACAATTAGAATGGAAGGACATGTACCTGCATCCTTTGGAGTCTTATGCTCCTCGTTATCAATCTGTGAGACTCCCTAGAGTTCCTGAAGGCTACTTCCTCATCAAAAATAACATCCTGACTAACCTCAACCTAACGTTGTCCTGGAATGTACATCGTGTAGGCCTTTGAAGTCTCACTATATCCCACAAAAGTACCCTTCTTTCCATAAGGTTTTAAATTCTTCCTCTTCTCCTTGGGAACGTGAACATATACTGGACAACCAAAGATCCTTCACTCCTGTGAATGCTTCCTCGGGAGTCTTGTCCTCCAATATCCAATGAGGACTCCAATTCTGAACATAAACAATTGTGCTAGTTGCCTCTGCCCATAAGAACATGGGTAGATCCTGATCATGAATCATTGTCTTCACTGCTTCCACAATAGTCACATTCTTCCTTTCCGCAACTCCATTCTATTGAGGATTATAAGGAACTACCCACTCACTCTCGATCCCTGCCTCCTTGCAGAAATCATTGAAGTCCCTAGAAGTATATTCTCCTCCATTATCTGACCTAAACTTTGATCTTTCGTCCTACCAAGTTCTCCATCTAAGCCTAAAACTCCTGAAACTTGTTAAAAACCTCATCCTTGGTCCTCATGAAGTAGATCAAAGTTTTCTGAGAGAAATCATCAATGAATATCACATGGTATAAGTAGCCACCCAAAGAAGATGCAATCATAGGTCCACATACATCTAAATGTACTAGATCCAAGATCCCCTTGGATCTACTATCATGACTTGGAAACTATCCTTTGGAATTCTAGCCAAGTGCACAACCCCTGCAAATGCCATCATGTTCTACTTAGAGTTCTAAAAGACCTATAACCATCTGCTTGAATGCAAGTAAATCCTTGTCATGTAGATGAGTAAATCTTCGATGCCATAACTCACATAAACTTATGTTGTCATGTACCAATGCCTGGGTTGGTTGCCCTATTAATCTGTATAGAGAACCCTCTCGAACACTAATTACTTCTGTTGAGTCCATGCTTGAGCTTTTAGGCCATATAAGAACCTGACTATTCATAAGTGCAACTCGATAACTCTATCTTCTAGTGTTGAGATAGAGAGCAGATTCTTCTTCGATACAAAACATCTCCCATGTGTAGTGAATCTCTGAACTCCAACTAAAATGATGCTAACCAAACTCCCTTCACCTTATACTTGACATTATCTCCTAGTTCCACCTGCAATGTAGAATCTCTTTCTGTCAAATCAGTGAGAACATCTCGTAAACTAGTCATGTGCCTAGAAGCACCACTATCCACTAACCAAACATCACTACCATTGGGAATAGTGCCTGAAAAAGTGGAAATAAAAACTCTCCTCAACTCCCTCTCACTCTAGAATAGCTTCCTTCTGAAACTTGTCTTCCATTCTAAGACTGAGAATTTGGCAATAGATCAAAAAATATAGTCAAGCTGTTGAACTCTTGTCTCTTAGGGTGACTTTGTGGTTTCTCTTTTAACAAAGCTTTGATACCATGTTGAATTTTCTACAAGATGCACAGTAGAAAGTTAGAAACCAATCTTTTGATCTGATAATTATTACCTAATGATCTTCAAACAGTGTATCTTATGCCACTAATATCATTAAGCAATTATACACACAAAAAATTCAAGAGTAAATGCAGCGGAAAATAGTAAAGATCATAAAGAGACAACAAAATTTCCCTGAGAAACCCAAACTTGGGAGAAAACCCAGCAACTTTTCTTCTAGGAGAAATTTATTCTTCAGCAATGTTTACAATTCCAAATTGTCTAGAAATCTGTACCAAAATCCAAGACCAGATACCAGTCAAACCTGGTCAATTTCCAACACGTCAACACTGGTCAAACCAGACAAAAATACATAAGTCAATGCTGGTCAACACTCAAAATTTCAGCCTGTGGTCCAAGGCCTATGGTCACATATTTACTATGGTCAATGGTCAAACTAGAATTCGATCAATTTCAGTCAGCGCAGCGTCTATCTGCTCCCACATGCAGCTGCTTTTGTAGAGAGATGATGTGATGTGATGTGATGATGGTCAAAGTGAAGTGTCACATCATGTATAAATACAAGTCGAATGTGTGAATTTTAACCAAGGGACACACCCTTTCATGGTGGGGCCAACTTGTCCTTTTTGAGCCTACATGATGCACAAAAAATAAAAATTTTATTTCTATTTTCACAAAGCTTCTAAGCCAACTTAGGTGACTTTTTGGCATGCGGGAATACCTCCCGATGCTACACAAAAATCAACATCCTGGACATGTTCACACTCCAGTACAGTTTTCCCCTACATCATACATATCTTTGGCACTCTCCATCCCAATGATATGCAGGATCAAGGGATCCTTTACAGAATCCAACACGATTCTATTCATGTTTAATGCACTTCTTGTTGTCTTCTACCAGATCTTTGGATCTATCGGTGTCACAACCACCTTCTCCACAAGGTACCATAAGTCTGCCATATGTGTGAGTTTCTACAATCTTAACTTCTATGGCACAAAGCTGGAGGCTCTCTCCAGCAAGTAGAGGGAATTGCCCTTGCTACACTCCGCAATCACTGAAGTCCCAAGGTCTTCACACCTCACAACCCTCAAAAGTCCCATGTGCCAATTACCAGTACCATTCTGCTCCAATCACTAAAGCTTGGACATCCTGCCCACTAAAAGCTTCTGACAGCTCTCTACTCCAGACACCCAGTCTGCCCATGCATGGAATTTGGAAGATTTCAGGTGCTAACTCTGATACCATGTTAGATTTTCTAACACCTGGTAAACAGATTCTGCACTCTAACATTATTCCTACCAGAAACTAAATGTGTATAAATATTAAAAACAGCTCTAGAGTCTAATCTTTAGATGCAAGTATCTATAAACACATACTGTAGAAAACAATAAACTGAACTTACAAGTATCAAAACATGTCACTGCTTTTCATTAATTTTGAACATGAAAAATCTGCTACAAAAAAAAAAATTATACTGTTAACTTCAATACTGAATCCATACCTCTAACCTTTCTTTTATAGATCTGAGAAGGGCATACTTTTAGAGTCTACAAACTCAAAATTAGGTCAAACTCAATATAGAAGTCAGCTAAAAATAAAACTGAACTCAGTGCTTTATTTAGAACCTTATTCTAATCAATTTGCAGCTAAAAATAAGACAACTCAGTGCTTTATTTAGAAGCTAGAACAGAGAGATAACCTTATCCATCTATATAAAGTTGGTGCCCTGAATTAGAGATATATGCATGCATATGCTCTAAATTTAGACCTATACCTCAGTCTTCTATAACCGCCCCTACACCCTCATTATGATGCTTTACCAATATGTTGCTGCTGTAAAGGTGGTGCCCAGAGATCTACTAGGTGTGCTGCTGTTGTAGAAGACTGTCAAAGGTATATACAATATATTCTAGTAAGTTTTGTATTAAATCTAAACCTAAACAGTGATAAAACGATCTCACCATTGTAATTACAATGTCGACACTCCTGAATGTTTCCTTAGCATTTCCATTGATTGCAGATCTGAAGTTTTGACAGGGGTTTCTGAAGAATTATGACTCAGCACTAGAGCTGAAACCTGTTGCAGATCAGCTCCCCTATAAGGTGAAAAACTAACATGAGCTAAAGGAATGATTAGAGAATAATAAGACTGATGTTTTTAGTAAAAGCACTGTATAGAATTTCTGGAGTTGGAGATGACAGGCATCAAAAAAGGGCTCACAGAGGTCTGTAGCAGAAGTGATACACAAAATAAGCATCTAACCAAATTGGCAACCATTGTTAATGAGGCAGAACTAACTATACATTTGGATTTATGCCTGGTACGGTCCACCAAATGTTTTTTCATAAATGTGAATCTGAGGTTTTGCTGTCAAATAACCTGTTAACCCGTTGTACATGATCTGTTTTGTATTCTTAGCCTCAAGGGATGTCAAACAGTAAAATTCAGGTGCCAAATTAATATGCAATTCTCATGTTCATGCCAGAGAATATTCATGCACTTCTTATTATAAACCTTTTTTGGATCAACAAAATGAGAATAAAGAATTTTCCTGAAGGGGACATCTACAAACCATGAATTACGAATCAAAGAAAATCTAATTAAATTGTGAACAGAAATCTTCCGCTCAACCAATATAGAGAGTATGAAAAACTACATATTGGTACCTGGTCAAAAAAGCTTTTTTTCTTCTCATCATCGATGCCTGGCTCAGGCCAATGAGCAAAAAGATGCTGCTGTGCCTCTTCTATCAACATTCTTGCAAGTTCTATCTGATCAAATGACAAGATATGCAAGTCAGCAACAAGTATAAAATTCAAAGTCAAAAATTTGAATATAACTCCCATTTTTAGCTCCATCTCTTTGTCCTTCAAAAAGGAATTATAAGTTATAACTGAAATACATAAGCAAAAAGGAATTATCGAAGATCTTTGTGAAGAAGTTAAGGGGCACTTCATTGCGAGGTTCTTCAAATCTTTTCTGTTTTTCTTGGGTGGATTTAACGGCTGGAAAGAATAATATTAGGAGAAGAGCATATTTGCTTCAATAAGAGAACGTTAGGGTTGAGGTGAAACCCTCCCTTTGTCTTGCTGTAATCATTGTATTTATTGAAGGATATTTGTTGTTGTAATGTCTTGGTTAGGGTTGCTCACTGTATTTTGAGGGCTGCCCTCTCTAAGGTTTGAAGGTTAAGGGTTTCACATTGGATGAAATCACAATTGAAGATGATGTATTATTGGTTGTTCATTCTATAAAGAAAGGTTCCTAGTCTTGTCTACTTCATTTATGATTTCATATGTGTCTGTCCTTTAATTATTCATGATTTTAAGGCTGTATTTTATCACTAGCTGATGTTGTACTGGTTCTGGGGAGCATATTTGAAAGAGACCTCCTATAATTTTCTGCATACTGAAGTGAATCCATGTGTTTGGTTAAAGCATGTTTGTAAGCTAGCTAAGTGAATCCATGTGGTTGGTTAAAGCATGTTTGTAACCTAACCAGTGTTATCAAAAACATACCAGACTGGACTGAACCAGCTGGTTCGACCATTTTGGAGGGAAAACCAGTCCGAACCGTTGTCACGCAATGGAAAAGGCCAGTTCGGTATCAAACCAGCCGGTTTTGTACAATGCTACCAAGGACCTTTTAAAAAGCAACAATTTATGAGCAGGGAAGCCTAGTATTTGACCATATTGCCCTACTAATGTTATGCAATTAAAGGTAATGAAAAATTCTTAACATTACCATTAATTTAATTGACTCGAGATGTTTGAGAGTGGGTCCAACCTTATTGGATTTCATATGGAGAAACTTAGAAAGTAAAATTTTAGATCCCACTCAAAATCCAACAGACTTAACAGCTTTTCAGGATTTTAGGATTGGGGGACTGCAATGTTTCCAATGGACTTTGTCATGTACGAGTATGGAACTAGCATTTCATCAAGAGCACCAAGCCCTATATGTACGTTGATGTTACTAGCATTTATTATTGAATTTCTCTATCATGACCCTACTAAAAATGTACCAATCACTCAAACAAAATCTTGACTTGACATGCTAAATTTTTTCTATCTTATTTTAATGCTTAGAGGGTGATATTAATGACAAAGATCACAATATGCGAAATGATTTTGATGATATGTGGTTATTTGTTGTAGCAAGATATTTTTTGGATGCTAGAGGCCATCTAGGGCCTGTTTGTTGATGTATTTTTGGTTCAAAGATGGATTGCACTCGATATTACTTTGGTTATGTGCACCTAGGGTTGGAATTTCAAAACAGACCTACCGTCAAATTTGTCAGTTTTCACTCCTCCTCGACCCATCTTCTAGTTTCAAGGAAAGGTCTTGATGGTTTTGTAAATTTTTAAACCGTATTTGACGGGGAAATTACCTCGTGATGGGCACTTTGCCTGTCAAATTCCATTCTTGTGCGCACCCTTACATGCTATATAAATGAGAACTTTTGCTTATTTGTGTATAAATGGTTTGGATTTATATGGATGCACATGAATATATGTTTATCTTAAAATTTGAATATTTTATGTGGTTTTGTTTGACCAGTTTTTTGGTCCAATTTTTTCACTAGTTTTGGTCTAGTTCTAACCGGTTCCTGATTCGAGGGGTCTACTGGTTTGGTCAACAATTTGGTTCTAATAACATTGGTTTGAACCTCTTGACTGTTGATCTTGACTCCATCGCCCATGATTGGCATTGGTCTTAGGCTCTTAGCAATCCACCAATGCCTTTATTCTAAGAATATCATAAACACTTTTACTAGGCTTTCTCCTCTATGCTAAAGGAGAGCTAGCCCAAAGTGAGGGGAAGAGTTGACATAGTGACAATGGGCAACATTCATAAGTGCCACTAGCGTTGCACTCCATTTAGTGACTTGTATAATCTTAATGCAGACCTAAGAGGTAACAGACGGGCCACATGCTTGCATTGTTGCTAATGCACCCCCTTCCTCAATTTTATTAGTAGCTCAAGATTAATAGATCAATAGTGATTGATGGTGGGCCTAATCCATAATAACATTGGAGACCATAAATTTCTTCCAAACTATAGCAGTAGCTTGACATATCTACACTTGCTTCCATGTGCTCTGAAGAAGAATATTGGAATCTTCGATGAGGGGTATGCAATAGAGGCTTCATATGTATTTTGTTATCTCGTCCCTATTAAGAATCTTTGTTTTGCTATGTATTTCAGGTCACAAATCTAGATGAAAATGCATTCCAATAACATTTGTTTCATCTCACCTTGGGGCTAATTAACTGATCCAAAGTACTTGTCCAATAAGCTTGTGCCAAGGGTTGGACCATCTTTTTCTCAATTGTTTATCAAAAATGACCCAATCAGCACATTCCCAAATCCAACATCCTTGGGGCAATGTGATGCCCAAACAGATCATAGAGGAGAAACTGTCGTAGAACAGATTGGCCAATGTCATTAATGTGTACATAACTGAACATGTACAATCGCTCATTGTGCAATACAAAATTACATCAAACGTTAAGCAATATAAAATTCTCGTTGAGGATAAAGCTTGCACGTCTTACTGTCTTCTCTTCCTCTCTTTATTAAGTACAGAAGAAATCCCTTACTTCGAAGATATGCTTCGTATTAAGTGAGAATAGATTCATGTAATTTAGCCTGTATTGAGGCAATGAGTACATGACAAACAGCCCCTTCTCCTCAAATTAACCACAGATATTGAGACCCATCAAACCTCCAAACGAGACGTCTTGGTTGCCTATATCCTATGTACATCAAATGTAATAAATATAACGCTATATAAAGCTGCAAAGCTTTGCAAGTTACAATGCAGTGTCTGGATAAGATAACCGGGAAAACAGATGAGTTATTTTCCAGTAAGCTAGAAAAAGAAATTGGATCAAACTACAAAATGTTAAGCATGTAGAAATGAAGATGATTTCCAAAAAGAAAGAAGTCAAAAATCCACTAAATGTTCATCTTGGTTAAAAAGGAAACAACGCATGCATAAAGCAAACTTAAAAATAAAGGATAAGTTTTTGACAACATTGAGACTGACTCTGTTGATAGAGATTAGGCAATCACGTTATTAAAAATTCTTTAAGGAGAGATGATGAAGAAACAATGAACGAAAGAAGATGGAATATTAGAAAGTTTATATACTCCCTTCACTCCAATACCCATAAAAGCGAAAAAAGTAAAGTACAAATACTTTAATGCAATAATTGATTTATTTATGCTCAAACATAACAGAATCAAAGCACAAGTACACATGTAGCGCTTTAAAACTCCTAAAATAATATCGGGAAAAGATATGCTTATCTCTAAGATCACAAAGTAACAACTCATAGTGAAGGGTAAAGAAACAAGAAGAAGGAAAACCAACAGACCATTATAAAATAACCAATATCAAACAAGACAAACCTGTCTTGCTTCAAAAATTAGAGTAGGGATTTAAAAAACAACTGAAACTCCCATAGTTAAGCAATGAACTGAATGGCAATATATGGCAAAAAAAATGCCCAAAGACAAAATTCATAAAATCACAACCATTAAAAAATTTAAACATACCTTCTCAGAAAGACAGCTTGCATTGGATAGCAAGGAGGTTAATAACTAGAAAACAGTCATCCTCAGTAACGATATGCCCACACATCTGAGACACCAAATCAGTTACAAACTTACACCCAGCAACAGAAGCCTTACAAATCAGCCAGAACCCAACGATGGTTGTTAGAATCATACTACGATTGAGAAAATTGCAACATATTTTAAAGAAAGCGGAGACTCCTGAGGAACTAGCATATGGAACCTTAATGATATCCCTTGACTGTCTTAAAAAAACTCTAAGGTGTATAAAGGTATGGATGCGCCAGGTAGTTGTGCCTACGTTATTTTGATGTAATAACCATTATTATCACTTGTCCGCACCCTTTGCAGGCTAAAGAATTGACTTCGATATAGTTAAAAAATTAACTCACCACCAGAGCTTGCTTTCAAGTTAGTAATGACTTCTAAATTATAGACAATGTACCATAGAAAGCCTCTTTGAAAAATATGTTTGCTTCTAACTTGACTTCTCATAACCATGAAAGCTAAGCTTTTGATCTCACATTTAACCATTGGAATTTGACATTGTGGCTTGAATGCAGATCAAAACCGCGTTATTTTCAACGCTAATACTGTTATAAGAATTCTGTGAAGTCTGCAATAGAAAATGCTGCAAGATTACTATTTGCTTTTGGCTCGACCATCTGTAACTTGATCAAAGCCAGGTTTGTTCTTTGGAAATTGAGCGAATGACGGTTAGGGGCAGTACAATTAACTTACATATCAACAAGAGAGATAAAGTCATGATAGCCAACCCACCCTTATCACAAAGCACTCTTTAGAAAAGAAAATGATTTGGATCCGTTGATTTCATTATCGGTACAATCATTAGCACATACATTTAACATTTTCACATTTTGATCATTCCAATCACTCAAACACATACACAGACGTGTATACACATACATACGTACATGTACAACAGGCGTCATTCATTTTCGCCCGTGTTAATTTGAAAAGGGCCTACCTGTTTTGCAGACAAAAGCCCTAAATTTTTCGCCAGAGGAGGTGAAGCCCAGCCTTGGCCATCGTCTGCTTCATCAAAATTTACACTGGAAAATTTTTGGATTGTCGATTCTACAGTCGCCATTTTCTCCCAAGCAACGAGCTCTAGCTTGACACCAGGAAGGCAAGATGCATGCACTAAAACAAAATAATTGAACCTGTGAATCAAAAGAGCAGAGAGAGATCTAAGTTCACCATTAACATGCAATAATTCCAGAGGTCTATGAATTGCAAATTGCAGCTGCCCAAAACAAAATATGCTCAATTTCAGTTTGCCATGGAAGATGATTAAGGTGTCCAAACTACCCAATAGCGATTATAAAAAATTGAAGAAAAAATTTACACTACCCAACAGAGAACAACATGAAGATTTCAATAGATCTGTTGATCGGACGGCCGGGTTAGAACGTTTCATTACAAAATTCAATGCATGGAGATTTATAATGTATAGGCAAAAGTTTCCTCGCTCCAATTTCAAAAAAAAAAAAAAAAAACCTTTATGTGGATTTAAATGCAGCAGAGTGAATTCATCAACACGGTAAAACATAACAGAAAAATATTTGGCGAGGTTCAAAGGTCTCACGTTTGAATAAACCTGAGCTCAATGTGCCATCAATGGCAATAACCCCTATGAAGCCAACAATATAAAAGAGTTCAAGACAACTCACTGATATCAGGAGTACGAGGATTGTACTGTGACAAGATCAATGCTATAGCTCCACGCGGACCAAGACACTCTGACTCAGATAGCAATGTATATATCTAGATCTTGTGGTATGGATTTGTGAGTTAAGACTAACACGCCCTGTGTCATGTGCCATGATTTGGCAATTAGAAGTCTTTTATATTGCATGGGAATATACAAAAACTGGGTGGGCTTCGTGCAAACGCTATTTTTTTTTTTAACACATGGTGAATCGGTAACTATCAAGCTTAATCCAGGGGAGACCCGGGATCAAACCTCATAGCTGCCACTATAACACCAAGAGTATAACCAACCACCTGTAGATCGGGTATACTAAGATCCTATGATTTTAGCAAGAGCAGACTCAGACGGGTGGGGAGTCCGCCCCTCTAGCCGCCACCATAACAGGTCACTGTACTCCGTGAGATTTGAACCGAGGTCTCCTGGGCTTCGCCCGAGGAGACCCACCATTAAACCGCACATCACTGTACAAACGCTATTACCCACTGTGAGCGGTGCGGTTAATAAGGCTCGTCGCTCGTGTTTATAGAAACATGTTCAAATGGGATAGTGAGGAGAGCAATAATTTATTTAGATATTTTGTTAGTGGTAATAACTAGCATTTGTATCAAATGTTGCAAAGGAAACTTCATAAAGTATAAAATGAGAAGAATCATGATATATGATATTAGAGAAGTGAATATTTTGTTGATCATTAATTAAGGAGTCTTGATTATTTAGTATATCAAGATATTGAGTAGGTTGAAGGCCTAGGTCTAATCTTTTGTTGAGCATTGATAAAATAATTATTTTAGTTGACATAGAAACTTTAATTCACTATTGAGAGGCACCATGGTGAACCCCTATGGTAGAAACCACGAGCTTTCCTTTATTTAGCATGATATTATGCGAGACTTGGTTATGTATTTGACCAGGTAGAGGCCTATAAATAAATACAAAAGGATTTTTAACTCTATTCCCAAAAAGTGGAAAAACCTTATTTTTCAATATTGAATTGTCTCACTTCATCAAAAACTTGCAGTGTTTTAAATTAAAATAAATTTCAAAAACTTGCAGTGTTTTAAATTAAAATAAATTTATACCTAAATAATAAATAGCAATAATTTTAATATTAAAAACTCTGATGTCCTCTTCGTGTAGGAAAAGAGCTTCCAAGTTCCCTATCGTATTTAATGAATCCATACATACTTCCATGGTGGTGCACTTCAGAATATAAGTATTTAATTATTTAAGGAGTATAAAAGTTTTATTTATTTAATGTTACATATATAACTAGGTGGGCAATTCCCATTCAAAATTAAATAACCACGCCAGAAACATTAACTCTCCATATGAGATATGTTTCAAGTTAACCGTGAAAATGTCAAGAGGATAGTTGAAATTTGAAAGCTATTCCCAAATTACATCCCTGGAAGCATGATACAACACACCCTGATAATTTTTGTTGTTCGCCACATTATACATGCCATATTCCTGGAGAATGTTTAATGACCGTATCATATTAGATTTCTTGAACGTTGTATCGATGCGCATCCAGACAACAATACTACAACCATGGCCCTTTGCAACTCACAAGGTTTGTATATAGGTTTATAGGCCAAAAAAAAAAATCTCTGGTGTTTAATTTGAATGCTTGATGACCATTAACTATTCGTGACTATTTTCCTTTAATTTTAATGTTTGGTGGACATTAACTTTGATTGAGTGATTTTGCATAAATGTAAACTATGGTGCAACTGGAGATTATATTCGTGTGGATCTCCTGCATGACCCTAGATTGGTGGCTCATGATGATCTAATCTGGTAGAAAACGACACTATGGTTTTGCAATGTGAGGAGCAATTACAAGAACTCTATTACATCCTACTAGGGATTCAGGGCAACCATTAAAGTAATCAACAATAGAATGCGATGATGGAAACAAAGAGGTCAGATGCAAAATATACACACCGATGCAAATGGATAGTTATTCTTTCACAATTTGACAACCTTTGTCATTTTATCCTTTTATACTTTTTATATTCTATACATACATGTCGGTACTAATAAATGAAATGTACACTTCAACCTTTTCCCAAATTAAATTCTTCAACCTTTTCTCAAATTAAATTCTTCAAGTACTGTTCCATGCAAAGTTAACATTAAACTCTTCTTCAAAGTTTGTGAAAGCCACATTTTACACTAGAATTAACTTCAAAGTGTTAATTTGCACTTCTAAGCTATTTTTTAATCTAATACCACCTTGTGAAGTCATTTGGAGAATGCATTTGTTAATGAAGTGAGTGAAATATTTATTAAGAAATTTATTAAGCGACTAAGAAATATTTATTGAAACAAACATAGACAAGGGGGAAGTTTCACAATAACTGATTTATGGGAGAAGTTTCATAATAATTGATTTATATGGATGGGAATTAAGAAACGAGCATTCACAATGGATGAGAAAATTCAATAGGCATAGTGCACTTTACCAAGATGGTAGAGAAGGATGGAAAGAGAATTGTATAAGTGGACTTATAAGAGAATGATCCATGTGCTACCATGCATAACAACTAAGCCTCGATACCAAGTTCAACGACTATAGTAGCGATGCAAACAAGACTTAAGGTAATGGTGTGGAAAGCCATCATGAATACTGTTTATTTTTTTCAGTTTTTAATAGTACCTTTTTAATGTCTCCCCTTATTACAATAATCATTTAACTAGATTAAATATATCTATATAAGTATAAAAAAAATGAAACCAACGGAACTTTGAACTTGGTAATTTAAATTACTTCCTCAGCAATATTATTAGTTGGAATAAGGATAGAGATCACAATCATACTATTCATTCTATACCCTGATATTTTTTTGTTACAACTATTGTAAATATAAGCCGTACTTTATGGAACGCATATCCCTATGCATTGTACCTATATTAAATACCAAAGACTGCCATATGTGATGAATTTGATTATAAACAAAGCTTATTTATCTCTAGACCGTTTGATTTGTGATCTTAACATTCACACCGGCTCTGCCATGGCTTCGTGGCATGAGCAGGCCGTCCCTCCTTAGCTGGACACCTCGGGATTCCTACTCCCATCGACAGTGGTGTGCTTAGCTCTTTGATCCAAGGGCTATGATCTCTTTAGCGGATTTACTCATTCTAAGTTGCTGGAAATTGGCTCATTCGATTCCCAAGCTCTTGGTGCCTGTTCGAGCTCTGCTCCTCCTACCTCTGTCTAATTCTTCGTGTTAGTAGGAACCTTGTCTTAGAGCCAACAGAGGGTGGCAGCATCAAATGAGGATTTAGAATGATTTAAAACTACTTGCTTTAATTTGTTAGATACATTGGGCTTTCTCTAAATTTGCAAGGTTGTTAGATGTACTATTATTGACAAAGGTGTAGATACCATTTTTTTCACATATAAAAGTTAATATTGGTGGTTGCCCTCTTCAAATTGTGTGGCAAGGACATAATTTCCAAAGTTTAGTTTATATGGCCAAAAATATATTAATTGGAAAAGGATATCAATTTATAAAGATTTTTGGAAAGACTTTTTTGGAAAGGATATTGATTTTTAAATTTTTCGAGGAAGACCTTTTAGGAATGGATATATTAAATGTTGAAGTTTCTAGGCAAGGTTTTTATTTGATTTTATTATACATTAAACAATAACTTCATTTTGGTTCCTTCATTTGTTCAGTAGGTCATATAAATTTCCTAATTAGAAATAGAGAATACGGGTTTCGATCGTCACCTTCAGGGCACAATGTGGTTCCCCTTGGATGTGTAGAATACAAAACAAACACCCCTAGTTAATGTTCTAGTCAACACAAGTGCCATCAATCCAAATAATGCAAAAATATCAGGTTTGACTTCCATATTTATGTAAAAAGCACAATTGAGGTCGATATCACACTTTTGATGGATTGAATTGCCTAAGTTTAGATGTTATATCAATATGTCATTACTCCAGGAGATGGAACATGACTTTGTTTATTATATTTTAGTTTTTGTAAATAAAAATAAAGAGTAGAAGAAAGGGAACATTGTATACAACGAACTTTTAACTAAGATATGTGCATTTTCATGTTTCTATGTTCATATATTGCTCTAAGTTTTAGAAGATAATAGTCATGATGTGGATATGAAAATTCTAGAGGGACCCCATGGTTTGGACATGTGCACTATTATATTTATGTGAGTTACTGTGTATACATTTCACTATTTCCACCGTATAGATTTATTCTTGGTAAATACTTTAAATTCTTCTCAACTTTCTATTATTTATCAATTGTTTATGTTTTCTTTGAGGTCTCATATGTTTAATTAGTTGTATCTTTGCTTTAACTGAAGCTTGAATCTGCCTTTTAGTCACGATTCAGAGTGGTCATCAAAGTACTATTACCGATGCTATCTAATCACTGAGTTGTGATGCTATAAATTTCCTTTATACTAGTGGAACCATAGTGGATACTACTTAGAGTATTGAAGCTTAATTGCAGGTTTTCCATATTTCTTAGCTAAATAGTAATCATTGGATGAATGTTTGTTAATCTTCTTTTAATCATTAACTACATAGTGAACAAGGTATTGTTACATAAGCCATTTACCCATATAGGCAATGAAATATTGCAACTTGACTTCCTACAAGTGAAGCTATTATAGACTTAGATTAAAGGATTAGGCCTTATTTCATTTGAATTTTAATGTTGTTAAGTTATAATTCATGTTTGTAGAAAATTGGTAATGCTTTTGTGATGCCAATCTAACAGCCTAGTCAAAAGCTCTAAAGATTAATGTCATGACAATATTACCCAATAAATAAAAAACACAACATCTATTTTTAAAAATCATCCCCCACCCACGTTATATATATTAATCACTTACGAATCTGTTGCAAGCACAACTAAACCATTTAATATAGTGGTGGCATCGTCCATATGTCCGCACTGACGTTGCAAGCAAAATTAAATTGTTTAATATAGCCCCAGGTCCTGCCATTTTCCATACATCTCTCCTAAATTGCCCATATGTCTGCAGTGACATGGCAAGGAAAACTAAATTGTTTAAAATAGTGGTGGCATCGTCCATATGTCTGCACTGACGTTGCAAGAAAAATTAAACTATTTAATATAGCACTGGGTCTTGCCATTTTCCATACGTCTCTCCTAAATTGCAAACATGCTACTGCAAAGTCAACAAATGAATGAAAAATCCAGGCTTCACTGTCTGTAGTCTTTTACCAAGTCCTCGGAACAACAAAAACATAGTGGGTCATATATTTGTTTAAACTTTAGTTTTGGCTGCCTCCCCAAAATATTCATTACGACGCAAGCGCGCTCATACATTTGTTTTATAACTATAAATTCTGCTTCATCGTTACAGAACCACCCTTCAAATATTGGCATTTGCTTGTTGGAATATAGAGACATTAATGGAGTCGCAAGTCAAAAGCCTCATGTCGCAATCTTCCCTGGGTTTGGGTTGGGCCATCACATCCCACTGCTCGAGTTTGCAAAGCGGCTAACTGTGTACCATGGCTTTTCTGTCACCTTCTTCACCGCCAAATGGATGGACGGCTCTCCTCACCACACCCTGCCGTCTTCGTCAGGGGACATGATCCACTTCATAGAGCTCCCTGATGTTCAGATCGAAGGGGATCATGCCGAGATGAACATTTTTGTACGTATGCCCTTACTATTGGAGAAAGCTAAAATATTAGTGTAAGATGCTCTCACATCCTTTTCGTTTCCTATCTGCGCTTTCATAATCGATTTTTTCAGTACACCCATGTTGGATTTTGCCTCCAAACTGGAAATACCTGCCTACATATTCTCCACTTCTGGGGCTTCTCTCCTCTGCATCATGCTCTACCTTCCAACACTTGACCACAACATTCAAATTTCCTTCAAAGATGTGGATTTCCCGATCGAAGTGTCGGGCCTTCCGCCGATTCCCATAATAGATTTGCCAGACCCTCTTGTAGACAGATTTGATATTTCATTCAATTGGTTCATTCAACATTCCCTTCGGCTTCAGGAAGCTCATGGAATTACGATAAATACATGCCAAGAAATGGAACCAGCACAAATAAAAGCTCTCAAGGAAGGAAAGGTTCTTAGCGCTGTTGAAATGACCCCTTCTATTTATCCCGTTGGGCTGCTAATAGCTTTGTCTCTGTCAAAATCTGAAGAGAAGTTTGAGAAGGAGGGCTGCCTCAAATCACTGGACCGCCAGGCCGCCTCGTTAGTTCTGCTCGTTTCTTTCGGGAGCCGCAGCACCCTGTCGGAGAATCAGATTCAGGAACTAGCTTTGGCGCTCGAAGCAAGCGTGCGTCGGTTCCTTTGGGTGTTGCGTAAGGAGCCTTCTCCTCCAACTGAATCCATGATGACTGTCAAAGCAGACATGAGGGAGGTTCTACCTGAGGGTTTCGAGGCTCGAACCCAGGGCCATGGATTTGTGGTGGATTCATGGGCGCCTCAGATTGATGTCCTCTCTCATCCATCCACAAACGGTTTCCTTTCTTATTGCGGTTGGAATTCAATGATCGAAAGCATCTTACATGGAGTGATGATGATCGCTTGGCCTCTCTTTGCTAAACAGAGAATGAATGCCTTCCTTCTAGCGAAGGAGATGAAGGTGGGCATTGAAGCATAGAAGGGAGCAGATGCATTGGTGAAGAGGGAGGAAGTGGAAAGAGCGGCGAGGGAATTAATGGAAGGAGAAGGGGAATGGAAATGAAGGCGGGGATGGCAGAATTGATGGGGAAGGCCCATCATTGAGTGACAATTGTCTTAAGGATGGAAAACATCACGAAAAGGGTTTCTAAAAAGCGCAATATTCTCAACTGCCTACGACATTCCAATAATCTGAACCGCCTACAACATTTTTCACCGATGATCTAATGGCTGGAGTTTATTCCATCGTCTAACAATCGATCTAAGGGCCCATAACGAGACACCACAACATGGAGGGGAGTTCCTTTCAGAGGGAACGCCTTACGGCGTAAAAATTGGTGACACTTCACATATCCCAATATTATTGTAAAAAATATACTTTATGGATTTATTTTAATGGTGGGATTTTTTTTTAACAAGTGGGAAAACCTATTATAATTTGTCAAACCAGTAGTGTGGATAACTATCTCTGGTTGCTAACTAATTCGACACCCTTAATTGAGGAAATCAGGCCACTTGGAATAACCCACTGGTGGTCCGTAAGGGGCAGACTTTCACTCCTACTATATGACTTTGGGTCTTAGGCCGTTAACTTGTTTCCTTAAGTGGGAGGAAAACAAGCTCTAAGCTAAGCAAATGTTTTAAGGCATACTCCAAGCCCCGAGATTTATTGAGCCTCGAGAGGATTAAATTTCTAGAAAAACAAATTTATTTGTAGTATAAATTTTGAAGAAAATTTTGTATTTTTAGAGACTTGGTTTTTTTTAACTTTTGGTAAATATACAGTTAAAATGGATATATAGTAGTTTTGAAAAAAATTAATAAAATGTTTTTATTATAAGATATTTTTTTATTTCAAGTGGTTTATATAATATATACATAGTTGACTTTTAAAATATTTTATTTATAATTCACAATTCTCCAAATTAAAACATCAAAATATTAATACATGCCCCCCTATTAAAATATTACATAGAGCATTTATATAAGTATATTTGTTGACATTAAAATATTTTATTTGTAATTCATATTCACCACATTAAAATATTAATACATGCTTCCTATTGAAATATTACATATGTCTTATATGTGTGTGTTATTAATAATTTTTAAAAGGTTATATGTCAACTCCACATTAAACATTAAAGAAATCTACTAATAAAAAAAACTTCTTTACACTTTCTAGTTTTATGAAGATGATGGTTAACGTCCACTGAGACCAAACTTTGGTCTATCGGACCTAAAGAAAATGAATTATTTAGTTTGATTTAAGATTTTATTCCTATGCTTAAAAAGCTTGGAGAGAAGCCACTTGAGCTCACTATAATTTTGACATCGAAGAAGGCTAGGAAGGTCAGAGTTGCAACAAAGATTATAAAACTGAGATCTAATGTGGTTGTAAGCGAGGCACTCTAAGAAGAAGTGATTTTCATCCTCGATGTTCATATTCTCACAGAGATGGCAGATCCTTTCCATCCATGGTGTTTTAGGAACTACCCAACGACCTGTTTCACTATGGAGTTCATGAGAGTTCGTTCTAATCTTGGATATATTAATTTTCTTCTTTGTGCTAGTTAAAACTGAGAGATACTTTTGATCTTCTAGGGTGGGATTGATGACCTCTTTATAATATCTTAATTCTCTTTTAGCTGCTAAATCTTTCTCACACCACATTTTTTCTTTGAACTTAGAAGTAACAATATTTTTAATGTTATTAATGTTTTGCAATGCAACATTCTCGTCGATCTCCCAATGGGTTAACGAGGCCCTCGTGTCTTTATACCAACCTCGTTTGAGCCTTAGGTGGTTTTGGTTGGAATTTAAAGCTAGCTTGGGAAGTCTATGGTCTCCTATGTTATTGAGTTTGTGCTTGTACAACAGAAGCCTAGTCATAGCTAGGCTCTCGATAGGGGAAAGACCCACTTCTATAAGAAAATAGGATAGTGTGTATTGCTTTTAATTTTGAGGTTATACGTTATAAAATGCTTCTGGATTTGCTCAATCTTTCTACAGGATTCTCTAGAGATGCTACAACCCCAAACCTCATAACCATATAAGATAGCAGGTGTGACTAAAGTTTCAAAGAGGAACTTCTTTCTATCCCACATTATGAGGTTTGTCGTTTTACAATTATTTTCAAGACCAAAATAAGCTTTCCACCCTCCATTAATCCTTTTCTCAGTATTATAGTTCCAGTTGAGCTTGTGATGAATATCAATTCCTAGGTACTTGTAAGAAGACACTTCCTTCAAGTTACTATTGCCATACATAAAATTAGCGTAAGTGTCCTTCTTGGATTTGATGATCATAACTTTTGTTTTGTTAGTGTTAATAGCCATACCCATGGTAGAGCAAAAATCCTTAAGAAGTCTAAGTTGCTTATCAAGATCAGATGGGCACCTTGCGAGAAGAACAATATCGTCAGCATAGAGAAGAAGGATGATGACTATCCCAGCTAATATCGTTCCAGCATAGCCTACTTCCTCTAAACAACCTTCTAGCTTGTCAATGTAAATGCCAAATAGGGTAGGGGAGAGGGGGCAACCATGTTTAACTCTGATATTACACTTAATATCTTTCGACCACCCCTCATTGCTCTTTAACTTGGCAATTACATTCTCTTATAACCTTATAGCGACAACTCTCAACTTGAAAGGAACCTTTAGCTCTTCTAATCTATATTCCATAGGTTGTTTCTAGGAACCGTATCGAAAGTATTTCTAAAGTCGACAAAGCAAAAAAAGAGATTGGATTTATCATTGTTGCATTCCTCCACAATGATCCTCAGTGTAACAAGGTGGTCCGTTGTTGAGTGCTGCCTTCTAAAACCTGCTTGGCCTTTAGATCGCTTACCTTCACTTTCAAGCGATATGCTCAACTTCTTTTCCAAAATAATACCATATAATTTGGCTAAGAGAGGGTTGATCATAATTGTCCGATAATTAGAGGGGTTATTTGTATCCCCACTTTTAAAAATAGGGATAATGAGGCTCTGAGTCCAAGGCTTAGGGAACTCTTGCTTGACCACTTGATTCAAAAGCTCGTGGATGGGGGGGATGAGGACCAGACCTCCAATTTTTAAGGTTTCCGCATGGTAACCTTCAATGTCCTTAGCTTTCACATTTGCCAGGCGTTTAACGCCAAAATCAATGTCTTCTAATGAGAAAACTTCTTTCGTTGTGAGTAGGGTTTCAAAGTTATCCATGACATTCGAAGATTCGTAAAGCTTTTTAAGATAGGAATTCCAGTCGTGTAAAGCAATTTTATTATTATCTTTAGTTTTCCTAGTTAGAATCTACCTCCAGAATTTCTTAGGAGCTACCTTAGAGAGGTGTAAGAGATTCTCTTGTCTTTTACGAATGTACTGCCTTTTTTTCCTTTTAGTTAGGACTTCGTATATTTTTATATTGCCAATTTTAAGAGATTCATCAACAGCTTCCTTAATTGCTCTCTTCACACTTTTATAATCTTTGTCATACCATGGGTTGGTTTTGTTGTTTCTTTTATTTCTTGAAACTTCAATTGAGAACTTGTTAATAGAATATGAGAGGGTTGTAGTAAAATTATGATAAAGGTCTTCTATGTTGTTTATACTATATAAAAGAAGCAATTTTTTTTTTTTTAATTCCTTTAGAAAGAGATCGTTTTTGTTTCTATCAAAGATTAAGTTATTTTGTCTATAAGGATTATCTTCTATGGGATCTCTATGCATGAAAAAATTGAGAGTTATAAGTAAAGGCCTATGATCAGAGTCAAGCTCGTGGTCGTTTAAGATGTCAAAATTTATTATTTCGTTGTATAAAGGGAGATCCGAAATAACATAGTCTACCACGCTGCTACCAAGCCCATGGATGCAGGTCATCTGGCTAGAATTGGGCCACTTCTTTAGACCGTTGCAAACTATGAGATCCTGAGCACTACAGAGCTTGACTAGCTCTGACCCAAACAAATTCTCCCCGAGGTCTTCGGAGCTCCTTTTGTACCAGCTAGCCAGAGTAAGGTCTTCGTCTAACCAAAGAGGATTAGGGTTGGAATGATTGCTTAGAAGACTATCTTGGTTGCATGAAGTTCGAGCATTAAAGTCACCCATTAAAAGGATATTACCTTCATTCCTTAGGCTAGAAATATCATTCTCTAAACCATTGTAAGGACTATTTTTATCTAGACTCTTTTCCTTATAGAAGTTAGAATTGATGGGGAGGAATAACAAATTGCTATGTAGGTCTTTTTATCATTAATGCCAGTAATTTCTATCCAACTATATTGGTTGTAAGTGTCGTTTTTATAAATCCTAGCATAGAGGGAGATGTTCTTCTTAATGTAACAAGCTATACCCCCAATGCCTCTATGAGAGGATCGCTTGTTCCAGGTAGACCATATTGCAAAGCCATCTATGTTAGGGACCTTAGATTCTTTGTGCTCCCAAGTTTCAACAAGCAATATAATATCAACATCATTCGAGATACAACTTAGCTCGGGGCCTTTGTTCCATGGAAAGCCCCAACAATTCCAAAAAAGAATTCAGAGCATGTTAAATTGCTATTTATTACCGTCTTTTTGGTTTCTATCTCAAATAACGGCTTTTCTATTTCTGATTATTGCCCATTTTCCTTCCTTCCTAGCTTCTTTTACTTTTTGACGTTGAAATATTTGATTTATAACCATATTTAACCTTTTTTATTAATAAGATTTTTAAATATTATATATAAATTTTATATTAAAAATAAAATAAAATTAACATTCTCCTTTACAATGGAAAGTGAAACATAATATATATATATATATATATATATATAATATATATGTATAGATATTTCCTTTCAATGAAGTTGATATAAAATTATGTTATTTATTATGAACATTAATTTTTTTAATTATGATTAGTACTATTTTTTTTTTGTTATCAGTATACTTTTGTTTTAAATATTACTTCATTGAACATAAAATGAATTGCACATCATGTAATATCGATAATATTAGTTGTACATGTCATTTGTAAACTTCATGTGAAGTAGTGAAGAAATTGCATATCTCCATCATGTTCAAAAATAAAAAAATAAAAAAATTACTTTATCTTTTTATGTATAGTTGATGTAAAATTAAAGTGGAAATTGCAGTGTTTTATTTATGGCCGGCATTGATTTTATTTTGTTGTTAGTATTTTTAACTTGTTAATGTGAGTATCATTTTATTATTCGCAAATGTAATGCTACACGACAACATTAAAGTGCATCTCCACTAAAAAGTGATTATTTTATTAAAGATTTTAATTTGGGAACTTATTTTCAATATGTATTGAGGTGCCAAGGCACTCAAAAGGCTTGTTATCCCAATTGGTGGCATGTCAATGTCAATGAAACATTTTGACCTACCTAATGAAACATGTGTTAATGTTAATAGATTTTGTTACGTTTAGTTCTTTTACCCCTATTGAGTGCATGGTAATGTTAATGGAAAGTGGAGTACTTTTTTCAAAGAGTCGGGTTTGGTCATTTGATGTGGAGTCATATTTATAAGTACCAAAGTTTAAGTCCCGCATCTTCAAATTGAAGTGGCATAGTTATTGAATGGAAGTGTGTGATTTAACATAAGTCAATGTGGTAACATTTTTGGTAGTCATTTCTAATAAATTTATTGTGTTCATATCGCTAGACACTTAATCTTCATGGATTGGGTGAGAAATTTGTAAATATGTAAATTAGGGAAAATTGAAGAGTTAGAATAAGAAGAGATATTGGAATATGAATCTCAAAGATCACACATCATCATGTTACATAATCATCTTTACATTACTACAAAAATACATTCAAGAGTCATTCATTGGCCTGACATGATATCAAAGTGACCGGAGCTAAGTTTAATTACGTCCATTGTTTATCTCTTTGTCGCTTCTCTCTCACCTCACTCCCATCTCTACCCTGCAAAAACACATCCCTTTATAGGCCTACCATTGCTATGGTAGCATTCCCCTTTCATCTCCCTTGTCGAACTTTCAATCCCCTCAAATTCATATTTGGGGCCGGAATCAAGCTACCTTATGCTCTCTTGCCAAATTTTCCCTCCTCCACATCAATCCCACTTCATTATAAACAATTTTCTTCATGCTCAACACCAGTTCACTCAGTTACTCTTTGTGCTCCACATCGGTTCAATTTATCACTCTTCGTCTTTCGCATTGGCCTTACTCTAGTGACACTAAGAGCTCCACACTGATTCACTTCGTGACTCTACATGCTCCATGTTGTCCTTACTTCGGTCTCTCTTTTGGGCTTACTTTGGTGACTCTTCGTGCTGGAAAAAATCAGGAGCAATATATTTAAATGTTGTGGTTTGGCTTGACATGGTATAATGCTTATGTGCTCTAGCATTCATGAAAATTGTATTTGACCATGATAATAACTTGCATAGTGTAGGCAAAGGCCACTCTCCACTACACGGGGTCATGTAGACCAAATCCGAGTTGTCCAAGCATTAGTTTTGTTATCCATCATAATAGTAGGGTTGTTGAGCAGTTATGAGCTTGTCTTGGCACCATACATGAAAGGATTGATTGTATCTAAATTGATTATTTTATGGTTGGGAAACAACATATATGTTTTTAATAATATTTTAGCATTATGAAAAGGTTTTGAGTTCAATATATTTGGATTGGTCTCAACTCCAAACTCCATTGAAAATTCATTTCTCGTTTCCTTTATTGGTGTAATATTGACTGAAAAAGAGAACTACCAAGAATGGTCCAGCAAGATTAGGCACACCTTTGTCTTTAATGACTTACGGAAAGGCATCTATGAAGGAGAAGGTGACAATGCACTTGCCAAGCCCACATCAGATAAGGAGTTGGCCATTTGGGAAAACAAGGACAACAAGTCCTATGCCTTAATTGATATTTCTAAAAATAAAGAGGTGAGTAATCATATTATTCCAATTACAAGTGCTTGTGATGTGTTAAAGAAATTAAAAGATTTATATGGCTCACACTCAAAATTGGAAGTAGTTCAGTTGATGATTATGCTCTTCATCCTAAAGTTGAAGGAAGATGACCCCTTGGCCCTACCCTTAGAAATTAAAGCCATCACGCATGATGTATAAGCCACTAGAGTTAAAATGGGCATTCCTCTTACTGTGTGTTTCAAGGACCTCTATCCTACATACTTTAACTATCTTAAATCCTTACAAGCTAGTGCCCAACTCAAGGACATTACTTTTGAGACTCTTATGGAGAAGTTTGTAGGACAAGAGAAGGCTTTTCAGGAGAGGAAAATAACTTTTAATCCCGTGAAGTTGTATGCCTTGCACAAAAAGAGAAGAATCAATCATGAGTTTATCCTAAAGGAAGAGGTTGTAAAAGAGGAGAAAGAATCATATAGCTAGTGGGTTAAACACCATCAATAAGAAAGGTTTGATTTCCACTGCATTCATTGTGATAGAAATGGACTTGATGCATTCATATGCAGAATCCCTTAGGAAAAACTCAAGCAAAAATGCAAAGAAGACAAAGGTAAAATACTAGATCCAGCAAAAGGCAAAGCACTTGAATTTGTTAATTACATTGTTTCCCATTGCAATATTGGAGTGATCAGGTGATCAATTTTTAGCTCAAAAATGAAAGTGCCCAAAAAGCCTTGAAACTGGCGTCAAGTCGAAGTGATCGTCATTATGAATCTAACGACGTTCGTTTCACCTCAATCCGACACCTTATACTCTAGATATCGCATTCTGATTGTTTTCCCAAATAGGTAAAAAATTTGCAAGTTGAAGTGCATGACTGGATTAGGCAGTCTGTACGCTGATTGGGCAAGCTGACTATGTTTTTCACGCCAATGGTAGGCTGCCAAGTGGCCTCACCAGATTGGTTTGAATTGTCAGTTTATGATTGGTTGAATGTTCGTTGTGTTGGACCAATTATAGTGTGCCACGTGGCCCAATCACTAGGCTGCCACGTGGCACCCCGGGGTTGACTAAAATTTTGTTATGGCTTGAACTAGCCTCTACAAGGATCGAACACGAGACCTATCGCCAGACAGAGCAGTGCCTTACCAACAGGTTACGAGTGGTTCTTATTACTTATAGGCGCAAAAGCCTATTTAAGCTTTCGTTGAAAGTTCATTGCAAATGGGGTCGGGGCTAAGCCTTGACCCCCAGTCACATACCACCCATGAGACCACAGGAAAAAGGGAGTCAAGGGCTTGGGGCTTAGCCCCGGACCAAGGTCATGACACCACTCATGTAACTAAGGCAAGGATAATCGCTTGCGACAAGGGGTTATAGATATAGCCCATGTCTTAGTCATATGGGAAGCGTAGAAGCATGGGCACAAAGTTAAAAAGTTAGCGTGGGATTCAGGGGCTAGCCCCAGGTCCTTTAGACCACCCATGTGATCGCGTGCAACAATTTTGGGGCTCGACAGGAAGGGCCTGTGGTTAGCCCAACCCTTAGACCCGTGGCATCATATGTGACCACACTCTGAAGATTTAGGCACTAGGCTAATGGGGGCAGGCATTAAGGCCCAACCCATGGCCTTATGTGCTAATGTGAGCATAATTTTTGAACTTAAGGGTTATTAGAAAAAAATAAAATTCCAACAAATTGCATTGGTGGAGGGCGAATTTGTCGCTCAATTAGCGAAAAACAAGGTGGATTTGTAGGACAATTAGATTGTTCGTCCAATTTGTAAGACAATTAACAATAAAACTCATATGAGAGCTTGGGGAGCCATATCTTTTGGAGTTTTTGGCCAAATTGAGATGAGAAATAGTCCACTTAGGGGTTTTTGGATGTTTTGAGTCCATTGGTGACCTTTAATTTTTGATTTGAACGCATATAAGTAGTTTTTTGCAGGTTTGAGACTAAGGGTGTATGGATCAATCAAGGTTTGGAAGCAATTCTAGAAGGTGTTTGAGCATAGAGAAGGCCTTGTAGGGGTTTTCTCACCTTCAAAAGTCTACTGCAACAATTTTTACTTGCAAGGTTCAACTCAGGTTTACTTTTCTCATTATGTTATGTTGAGGGAAGTTTTGTTTATGTGCTTCAATGTAGAATTGAAGTGCTCACATGCTCATTTTAGCTCATTTCAGTTAGAGTATGGAATCTTTGTAGGAGATGCTCTGTGTTGTTATTGTATATGAGAGTTCTTTGGAGGAGAACATTACCTTGTAGGGGTAATAGCCACATGTTTCCATCAACAAACATTTATGTACTTCCTTTTACTATTGAATATATGAGTGGTCTAACTATGTTGGCAGACCCAAAGATGTATCCCGGGAGGGGTGAACTCCATCAACAAATCTTTTGTTATGTTCTTCATTATGCTTGTATGAGTTTGGTGCTATTATATTGCTTATGTTAAGTTTACATGTGAAGACTAATTAATGACTTGAAGACACACTAGAAAAACATATTTTGTGACAAGACCCATTTTACCTTGCAAAGCGTCAAAATGGTCCTATTTTTTATTTTGTTTTATTGTGGAGAAGAGGAAGAAGGCACCTACTCCATTATCAGATCAGGTTGGTATCAGAGCACCAGTTGACCAAGTTGCAAGAATGGGCAACAAAAAGAGTTTCCAAGAGCTAGAGGAGCAGAATTTGGCTCTTCGTATAAAGAACATAGAGTTGAGAAGGATGCTAGAGATGGTTGAAGAGGAGAAGAGGCACATGCGACTTCAATTGTAGCATGTGTTAGAAGAAGAATTTGTTGAAAGTTATACTCTTGTGCCAGCAAGAGAAACCTCCATAATGAAACCAGTATGTGGTCATCGTTCAAACAGTGGTTATGGACCATATGAGGAAGATGATGCATGTGCATTTTGCAAACATCTTCAAGAAGCACACCATATTTCGGTTGATAAGAGTGGGTGTATAGAGTCATCTACAATATCATTGTCATCATCATCAGAAGTTGAAAATATGAATGGCAAGTTTAAGGAGGTAATTAGCATTTCAAGTACAATTCCTCCTACTTATGTGCATAACACCTCTTTTGCAGCATTTGAGCAACATACCAAAGGCATAGGTGTGAAGTTGCTTTCCAAGATGGGTTATGAAGGTGGAGGCCTCAGCATAAATATCCAAGGTATTATCAATCCAATCATGATTGAGGAGAGACTGAAGTATCAGGGATTGAGATGTTTATCGAAGGGATTTTAGAGAATGTTCCAAACGGCTTGAGGTACATCAACCATCTGAGGATGAGATGTCACCACCCTGTGACAATGTTCATTCATCTCCCAAGTGAGATGAATACTTGAAGGGACCTTGCATGGCATTGTCCACTCCACTCCATCAAAGTTGCAGCCCTAGAGATAGGTATAATTATCATGGTTGTTTTCCAATGCATGGTAATTTTGAATACTTGTGTAATAAGTACCCTTGTACTTTATGTGATGCATTTGACCATTGTGTGGTTGTATGTGAGCAATGTATGATAATGGTTAAAAGAATGGATCATATTCTAGGCATCAATCATAACGACTCTCCTTCGCATGAAAGAACTTTTATGTCGGTAAACAAGAGAAAGTTCTTTTGTACCCATTGCAAGATGCATGGGCATGGCAGTAAACGATGTTGGAAGTTACATCTAGAGCTTCGTTCAAAGAAAGGAAAAGAGATTGTGCAACACAATGCAAGGGAAGCAAGAGGTGGCAAAGAGGACTCTAAGAAATCATAAGCAACCTTCAAGGCAAATATGATGTAAAAGGAGAACCCATAGGCCTATGAGAGGCAAGGTTTGGGTAGACTTATTGTAAAGTTGCTCTATAAATTTTGTAAGTAATTGTTGTTATTTACCTGTTTAGGTACTTTTGTAAAGTGAACAATCATTGTCACTACGTTCAACAAGTATGTGTTTTTCATTGATGTATGTATTAGCTAGTTTACAAGTCCACATGTTCAAGGACTTTTTGTGAATGTACAAGATTGTCGTTCAAAGTTGTTATGAAACCAACTCACAAAAATATAGAAAAGATAGATAAATGCAATAAGCCTCTTTGAGGGGGCAACATCCTTTACATTACACAAATGAACAATTCTTTGATGATACAAATGAAAAGACTTCCTTTCTATATATAGGAGTCTAAGGGGTCATAATATAATAAGAGCCGACATAACAATAATAATGTAAAGGCACAATAATAACAATAGCAGACTTCTATGGGGCACAATAATAAAAATATGGGGACTACGGGCACAACAATATAATAAGGGGGTTGTACTAATAACAATAAGGGGTTACACTAGTAGTATACGGACTCCCTCTCCTTCAAAAAGTGTTGTCCTCAACGCTTGAGTAGTTCTTGATGCCCCTGTATAAAATTCTTGTCCTCCCATGTGCAAGCTGGTAAGTTCTTCCACTTGATGAGATACTCTGAAATTGATCGATTTCGTAGTTGTCAGGTTCTTGTTTTTGTGACTGCTCCAGGCTCCAATATGATTTTTCCTTCCTCATCAAGTTCTCGCAATATTGTTTGAATTGGGATCTTTTGCAACTTTTGAATCAGTGGCCACACTTCTTTGTCCTTCTTCCATTCTTACCTTGTTTCATTTATCTCATCTGGTTGGATAATAGAAATGGCGCACAAAAATGCTCCCACATCCTCATCCTTTCTTGAGAGTGCATCTACCACAACATTTTGCTTCCCTTTTTTGTAGATGATTTCAAAGTCATAACCAAACATCTTTGATACCCATTTTTGTTGCTCTTCAAAGGGTAATATTTGTTCTAAAAGGTATTTAATACTATCATGATCCATTTTTACCTTGAAGTTTCTTCCCATTAGGTAAGGTCGCCATTTCTTAAGTGTGTGTATTATTGCCAACATTTCCTTCTCATAAATAGCTTTCTTGAGGGACATTTGTATGTAACCATAAAAATACCCAATCGCCTACATCAAAACTTCTTTCATTGAGATGTTGATCTTCCTGTTGTTTCATTTGATTCTGCACCAAAGTGGCATTATCCTTTAAAAGTTGGAGAACTTGGTGTTGATGCTCAATGTGATCTTTCACTACTTGAATCTTTTTCTTCTTGATATGTCCTTCTATACTGAGAGTTTGAGGAGTGGTAATTTCTTCCAGTGTATTACAAGATATGGTTGGATTCATTTCTTGATGCTCTATGTGATCTTTCACTTCTTGAACATTTTTCTTCTTAATATGTCCTTTTATCTCAATAGTTTGAGGAGTGGTAATTTCGGCCATTGCATTACAAGATATGGTCATATTCATTTCTTCTTTCTTGATGTGGTCTTTCACTTCTTGAACCTTTTTCTTCTTGATATGTCCTTCTATCTTAAGAGTTTGAGGAGTAGTAATTATTTCCAATGCTTTACAAGATGTGGTTGGATTCATTTCTTCTTTCTCCGGGGTTGGTTCCTGGTTTTGTATACTCTTCTTTTGACATTTCTTGATCATTTTCTTCCTCCTCTCCACAATCAATGTAAATTAATTTTTTCCCAGCACACTTATGACCTTTAATGTATTTTCTATCATAATTGTAACAAAGCCCTTTTTCTCTTTTTTCTTCCAATTGTTGTGGTGTAACCCTTGTAGGTTGTGAGGGGTAGACTTCCTTGTTGCCATAATTTTTCTTTCCACTTTGTAACAAAGCCCTTTTTCTACTTGGATGCAGGTGATTAATTGGAAATTAATGAAGATAAGACAGGAGAACGGCAAGCGGTCAAGCCACATGGCCACCCACGTCCTCCTCCATGCCAATTTATGGCACAAAACTGTCAACCTGCAGGCACCATTAATCTGGTTCTCAGGTCAAGGCTGTTGCAACAAGCTTAAGGCCATGGCAAACGCTCGCCAAAATTCATTCTCCCCCTCCCTGCTTAGAAGCTCTTGCCCCCCTCAAGCTGAGGAGCTGAACACCCGCACAGTCACAGGGTGACGTTGCTGGCTTCTCAGCTACGTGGTTTTGGGAAATGGCATCCATTTCACCCAAACCACTCACTGCGTTTTTAATACTACCCAGAACACCTCTGCATCCAGGCTAAACAACATCAGTAATCCTAGAGTGAACTCTACCTCACCAGCTACTCATTTTGAATATACCACTGTCATCCCAGCCCAAATATTTAATCGACCACCTGCCAGACATGCAATGACGTGACTTCGCCACAGGATGCACAACAAATGCGGTAGTAGTCACGGCTGTAGCACTCGCTCAGCCTCGCTACCCACCCCTGAACCGGAGACCCATTCCTCCTCCCCTTCTTCTGATCAGTCCAAAGGTCATCTCTCTAGCAGATACTCGAATACCCGCAGTGACAGAGGTTGGGCACAGGCTTATGAGGCTAGAAGAGCAAGCGCTGCCACCCAAACGACTGGTCCTCTTGACCCCCTTCACTCTTCTTACCACACTACCCAGTTTCATTTTCACAGCACGCTACATCGACCCGCCATTATTTCCACTATCACAGTGGCATTCAACGAAGATTTGAGTCAGCAAGATGAGCAAGCTACACAGACCCAAGGACTTGAACCAGAGAAAGGGAAGACCAGCAAGCATAAGAAGGCCGAGGAGACGTGAGACACAGAAGTTGGAGAAAATACGGACAGAAAGACAGCTACGCTCAGGCACAAAGATGGCCATGGCAGCACCCTGCATGGCGAGGAAATGGCTGGCGACAAGCATGCAGTCGATGGCTGCTCCAGTGGCATGCAAGAGTTCAGTGGCAGCTAGGGTGGCACATCTGCAACAGTGGCGAAGTGGGATGACTATGGCTGTCAAATCAAGGAAGAACCAGTGGATGGGGATGACTACAGATGTAGTGTTGTAGAGGAGCCTCCACCAGACGCATAGTGGGCTCCGCTTGACAGCTATGCAAGCCAGGTTCTGACCTTTTTTTTCGTTTCATAGGGCTCTTTCCTAATGTTTTTTTCAATCCACATGTTTCATTCTGATTGGATCTTACTTAGGACCCCTGTGTGGGCTTTACTTGTTTTTGTTTATGAATTGGGACCCCTACGTGGGCTTTTATTTTGGGTACACTCGGACTGGCTTCCCCTAGGTGGCCAGTCATTTTTTTGTGTTTTTGGTTTCATAACTGATATAAATATGTTCAACATCGCAGAGGCCGGAGCCTCGTTGTACTTTTACCTTTTTCATTAATAGAATAACATTACGTAGAAAAAATAAAAACAAAGCCCTTTTTCTCTTTTTTCTTCTAATTGTTGTGGTATTGCTCTAAAGAAGGTGTTGCTCTTTGTATCCTCATAATGTGCTAAAATTTCCTCCGTGAAAATTGACCATGTAACAAGTTGTTTATGAGAAAAAAGCCCTTTAAACCATAAAAATTGATCTTGTTCTAAATATGAAGATGAAACACATACCTTTTGTAACAGTGGTACACCATGTAGATCAAAATATTTATCCATCTGTAGTATCCAATTTACCGGATCCTTGCCATCAAACTTCCTCATCTCGATTTTTCTTGATTTTAGAAGCTCGATCTTGAAACGACTATAACTCTGTAATTTCAGATCTCCAAGTTTTGAAATTTCTTCCTGCGGTAGCTCTCTGAGTTCTCTTTCAAACCCCATAAGTCTGATCATAATTTGATTATCCAAGAAAGAGTTATGCCAAATCTCCCATGGTGAACTTATTATAGACTAGTTTAGTAGAGCGAACTTGTACGACATGCCACGTCTCACTGTTTCGACCTTAGGACCTGAAACTGATATACATAAAACTACAGTAAGTCCTCTTTCTATAACTTCTTACAAAATTTCAATTTGATGCTTAGAGAGAAAGTTATGACAATTTTCCCAAGGTCACCTGTTTAGGATGTAATTCGGGAGTTTGCAAAAACCCTAACTTCCTCAGGTCATATGTCCGAAAATATAGCGAGTCAAGATCTAAAATTCAAACCCGAGGTTCAGACCGATTTCGCCTCAAATGGGTTTTCTTTTTATCTTCTCAAACTATGTAGCGAAAATGTTATAGTGAAAATTCCACGATGACTTAGATGAAATTTTGGAGCTTCCAAAAACCCTAATTGCCTCAGATCATATCTCCGAAAATATAGTGAGACAAGATTTGAAATTCGGACCCAAGGTGTAGCATGATTTCGTCTCAAATAGGTTTTTTTTTTTTTAGCTTTTGAAACGTCACAGATAAAAAATTTATAGTGAAAAATCCACGATGACCTGTTTGAAGCAGCGAAACCCTGAAATCCAAAGCTATGATACCAAATTTTATGAAACCAGCTCACAAAAAGATAGAAAAGATAGATAAATGCCTTCACAATAAGCCTCTTCGAGGGGGAGACTTCCTTTACATTAAACAAATGAACAATTCTTCGATGATACAAATGAAAAGACTTCCTTTCTATATATAGGAGTCTAAGGGGTCATAATATAATTAGAGCTGACATAACAATAATAATGTAAGGGCACAATAATAACAATAGTGGGCTTCTATGGGGCACATTAATAATAATATGGGGACTACATGGGCACAACAATATAATAAGGGGGTTGTACTAATAACAATAAGGGGTTACACTAGTAATATAGGGACCTAACAAAAGTTGTCTACAAGTTTGTCATGTGTTCACTTATTTAAGTATTCAATATGAAACTTGTGTGAATAGAATCTTTATTTTCAAGAATTCCAAGATGGCTATGTTTTGTAGGCAAGGCCAATTATATCATTGAAATTTTTCTTGCAATGTACTTTTTATGTACAAGCTCAGTTTGAAGACGTTAAAGCAAGTTTATGTTGCTTCTAAATTCCAAGATGGAGTCAAGTTTGTTTGTGTTTTTGAGTCATCCAAAGATGAGATTAAAGAGAATGTTCAGATTCCACTCATCAATATTTTGTTCCTGCATCAACGATAACAATGTTGGCTCAATTCTTAACAGGGCAGTAGGTCTTCTCGAAGAAGCAAATGTTTTTCATAATGAGGAATGGTTGGCCGATATATGGTGTCCATCACACCTTCCTAACTTAGAAATATCTTCATCGGGATATTGGGAATTGGTTGCGGTCAGCACAAGTGCATCAACAATATAACTATTGTTCCCGAGGACAACATGGATTGAGAAGTCTTGGAACTCCTTAACCTTGTTCATTACATGTTTTATATATGGCTTTAGATTTTTATTCTTAGTATTTTAAAGAGCCCTTTACTTGGGAAACAATTAGGTGAGAATATCCTATAGCTATTTGTCATTGAATTTTCTTAGAGCGGGCAACATCCAACCATAGTAGAAGGGCTTCGTACTCAACCACATTGTTGGTACATTTAAATTCAAGCTTCAAAGAAAACAATATGTGCTCTTCGCATGGGGAGATTAAGACTATGCTTGCTCCAAAACCAAGCCTTGAGCAAGCTCCATCAAAGTACATGGTCCAAATCCCTTTAGTTTTTTAGTACTAACTTGATTCATTTTTTTACAATCTCCACTGACCAAATTAATAATCTTCCCTTAGTAATTCTTCATCAAATTCCTAGGAGAAGGTGATCATTGGCCTTGCAAAATTATACCTAGGTATGATGGCATAGGAGTTTTCTGCCACGAGAATTTTAATAGAGGATCTATCCTTAGTGATGATTGAATTTAAGTTCTCTACCCACTGCTTAGATAAAAGCCTCCCCCATGTCGGAGGTACTTTAACCATAATTATATCCATGATAGTCTTCTTTTGAGGGTATCCTTACAAGTAAACTTCCTTCTCCTCTATAATCCCATGAACTTCAACCTCCTTAGTATTGATTGTGTGTTTTTTAAAGCAATTTCTAGACACATGCAACCCTAGATCTTGCATTATTATTAAAAGTATGATGTTAGCTAGAGATCCAGAATCAAGCAGACAATTCCTTATAATGCACCATGGAATTCACGCATCGATGTTTAGGGTAATGTAAAATAGAGAGGGGCCTAACTTAATAGTATATATCACAATTGAAGGATCGCTACTAGCATTCCTAGCAAGTGTTGTGTCATGCTTCCTTTTCTTCACCTTACTTTTCTTAGGTAGGAGTACATCCTTTTTAGGAGGTGTGCTCTCTTTGTCTGGAGGCACAGTGTTAAAAATGTAGCTAGTACCAGTGTTCATAATTGTTGTCTAGCTCATGAATGATTTAATTAATATGTATTTGTAAAATTAAATAAGAAGAAAAATTTATTGTAAAAGAAAGGGAAATTATTATTTTATAAGCATGGGTTTCATGCTCAATTTATTATATTTCTAGGTCAAAGCACCCATTATGTGCCTCTTGGTTTTGTGTCATGAGTCATTGTCCTTGTTATCTTGTATTAGACCCTTCTTGGGCTTATTGTATCAAAGAATAAATTTATTTTGTATCAAAAATGTAATTTGTGCCTCCTCCACCAAGTCGGCCTCATGAAGGGAACTTGTCCTCACATAACCACTATATATAAACTATGAGTTCGACCTATTGTGGCATCCAAGCAAGGAAGTTAAATCTGCAAACAAAAGAGGTGTGAAGGAGTGAAGAAGGCTTGGAAAAGGAAGATAAACACTAGCGAAGAAAGGAGGAACCTTAGCGAAGGAAAGAAGATCATTTTTCTCTTGTTTCTAGTCCAAACGTGTGAGAATCTGAGTTGCAGAAGTGGTCAAAAATTGCAGGTCGTAACAGAGGCTAAAATTATGATGCAGGAGGGCCGAAATCTGTGATTGAAGTAGTTTTCAAGAAGGTTGACTTTTGTTGATTACTAGATTTTTGTCATCTTGAAAGGAATTTGTTGGGAGGTTAACTTGGTGGAATGAAGAAGGTATTATTGTTGGTCAAAGGTCTTGGTTGTCTCATTTGATTTGGTTCTAAAGGAAGAGAAGATAATTATTTGGGTTTCTCCCTCGAAGGGGGCTTTTTGCCCTGGCTAAGAGCCTACATCCTGTCTCCTTGTTCTTTTGATCTTCATGCATTTATGTTTTGGTAATTGATTGATGATAAGAAAATAAAAGAATTTAATAAGATTATAAATAAATCACAAGTAGTTATCAAGATAAGAAAATATTTCTGCCTTTCTAATTTTCTAACATGGTTTCAAAGCTATGGTAAAGTAGAAGAGGAAAAAGGCAGCTTGAAGATCAATAGCTTTCATGATCTTAAGAAAATATTCAAGAGAAGTTTCAATGTAGATCATAATAAGAAGAGAAGTCTTACTTTTTGGACCTTTGAATATCTATTGAAGAATACCATTTGGAAGTCTTGAAAGGTAATATAAAATTTTTGGATTCCTATATTCTAGTTTGAAGAAGAAAATCTATTGATGGCTACAAAGATATTTAGACTTCATCAAGTGTGACATTGAAAAAAATTACCTATGGCCTCATTGGTGAAATTTGAGAACAAACTTCAAGAAGCTTATAACTTTAGTGTATGGAAGACAAGGATGGACCTCATCCTTGCAAGGAATAAAGTATTGGAATTAGTACAAGCTAAAGTCAAAGAACCTACATATGATGTTGGAACGGAAAAGTACAAGGAAAATGAATTTATATCCATGAACCTAATTATGGATGGATTTAAATACAACTTTATTGGTTACATATCCATGCTAGATACTTCAAAGATAATGTATGATGGTCTCTCGAGGTTATTTACAATCAAGAATATTGGACAAGTGATAAGTCTAAAGAATGAACTTAGAATTGTCAAAATGGCTAAATATGATACAATGTCCTCTCATTTTGTAAGAATTGTCCATATAAGAGATGAACTACAAGCAGTTGATGAAATAATCCCTGAGAAGGAACTTGTGATTACTACCCTTCTAGTACTACCAAAGTCTTGGAATGCCTTTGCAGTTGGAATTAGTAGTTGGAAAAAAGATCCCTCCTTTGAAGAAATGTGGTATGCCTGTACTCAAGAAGAAGCTCGTATTTCCTTGATAGGAGGTAAGCAAGAAGATGAAAAAAAAACCTCAAATCCCTATTTTGCCCATTTCAAGAAGAAAGGAGGAAAAAATAGATTTAAAGGTTCAAAGAAAAATCTTACGAAGATTTACCTTTCTAAAATAGAATGTTATCGTTGTCACAAGATGGGACATTATAAGAACCGATGCCCTAATAATCATAAAAAAAGGGAAGTGAGAAAGAGACCAAGCTACAATTTCCACTCATGATACTCCAAAAAGACCAAAACTGGAGGTCATCAAGTCAAAGACTTATTCTATTAAGTCTTTAGGGATGTTATCCCTTGTATATCCTTTATCTATGGTATAGGTCATTGTTTTTTAGGTTTTGTATAAATTTCTCTTATAATTAACTCTAGGATTAATCTTTCTTTTGATTCCTATGGTTTGTAGATCTTGTTGGAAATATTGAGAGGGGGGGTGAATCAGTATTTCTTAGCAATTAACACTTTATTAATCCTTTTTAGAGCATTAGATAATCTTTAGTTATTACATTGTTCTTATTCAAATAATCATAAATAATAATCAATAGTAGGCAACACCATACAATAATGCAGAAAGATAAAATGGAGGACACAAAGATTTTTTAGGTGGGAAACCTCCTCCGGGTCAAAAGCCACTGAATGCTTCTTTGGTAATTATCTTCTCCTCCTCTTTAAAAGAAAATTAATTACATCAAATTCTCAACCACAACTAAAAGAGGCTCTAACCCCCTAATTCACAAGATACAACCTGTAGGACACTACTAAACCTTAATAATTTGTTGCAACTAGAAGGATGTCCCAATGCCCTGTAAGTTTTGCCACAACTTGACGAGTGCCCCAACATTATGTTTACTAGATGTTGTAGGAAGGATGCTTCGTCAGCCTATAGTTTATAAGCCCCCAATGAAAGACACCATAATTCCCTGTGCAGGCTACGACTTGCCCTAGCACCACCCTTCCACACTAAAGTGTTCTTAGGCCACAACCTAAAGGTGACTCCAATTAGTTTCCTTGCACCACCTTACCAACCTGAAGCGCTGGCGGAACTCATTTCACAATTTTCAGGCTGGATCCCTCTGTGCTTCGAATCATTACAAGATAGTTGAATAGAAGATATTGTTGTAATGTATAACCTATCAAATCCTGGTAGCCACTATAATTGTACAAAACTATCCAAACAAATCACTGTACTATGCTGCACAAGTTGAACACTGCACTGCACACAAACCCCTACTACCAAATCAACTGAAAATTGCACAAGCTAACCATTTCTCATCAATGTACAAACTGCTACCACTGACCACTGCACATCACTACATGTAACTTCTCACATAGGCCACTTTACATTACTAATGAATCATTGTACTACACATGAATAGATGAGTGTTCAAGTGCTCACAACACTAACTACTAACATCACAAAATCAAACATCTTGTACTGCTACAAATGCTGAACCAAATTCTTTGATAATGGCATAGCCCAAGATGTCTCAGGTCATCCCTATGACCTGCTACCATTGTTCTCAAACTTTGCCCATGGAAAGCTACCGACATATGTCTTTTTACTGTGTTGTGGCCACAACCACCACCCTATTAAAACCTACCTTGGCAGCAATTTTGAATGGGTCCCCTAGAAGTTTGATCTTTCACTTCTTCGAATGATCTGTTTTTATCTCAAGCATTTTAACTATGTGCTGAGTCAAAGCTTCAATTCTTAATGGTCAAGACCCCCCTTTAATAAATCCCTGCTGCATGATTCATTCACAACCCAGTCTAGCCTCTCATTCATATCCTTCATCAGACTCTTTCAATCCTCATAAACATTCATGGTGCCCTATGCCAACACATATAATCGCCCCATTCTTTACCCCTCAAAACCATCCATCGTGTCTCCTTTTCCCATTATAACTCTTTTCGCTTTGCAAAGCATGCATAACTTTCCCTTTTCGCTTATCGCAATCAACATTGTGCACCTCTATACACTGGACCCAATGACATTGTTAACCATAACACATATTTATTTCGGGTCTGGAGCCCCATCGCATATTACAATTGGCGGGGCCCAAGGCTTGTACATAAAGCACACTGCGATATACCGGACCCGCTGGGATTATTAAACATGGCACATATATATGTTGGGTCTGCTCCCCAATCGCAAGTCGCAATCGACGGAACCCGAGGCCCATACACAAGGCATTCCTCGATATGGTGGACTCGCTGATATTATTAAGCGCAACATATATATATTTTGGGTCCACTTTCCCCTATCGTAATCGCGATCGGCAGAGTCCATGGCATATACATAAAGCATGATGCTATGTGACAGAGCTGATGATAACTTTAGACCCGGGTGCATAATATTTCAAGTCCGGCCTTATGGTCAGCCACAGGTTTTCCCGTGTATTCCTGTGTATTGCGATAATACGTTGTGGTCAGGGTTTTCAAAGGGAAATCTTATGTGGCAGATCCAAAGGGATTATGAACCGCGACACATATATATTTCGGGTTCGGCCAATCGCAAGTCACAATCAACAAAGCCCAAAGCTTAAACATAAGGCGCTATGCGATTAACGAACTCGCCGATAACTATACGCTGGGGTATATATTATTTGAAGTCCCACCTTATGGCTCGACCACAGGTTTTCTCGTGTCTTCCTGTGTATTGTGATAAAAGGCTCAGGTCTGGGTTTGCAAGGGAAAGCCCCGTAAAGTGAATGGTCTTCTTTTGAAGCATTGTTAAAGCAATCCTTGAGTAAAAATGAATATTAAGGGCAATGAAAATACATGTCATAGCAGGTTCAGTGGTATGATAATCGTAGTTGCTCTACGTTGTAAGATTAAATAGAAACTATGGCTGAATGCAAGGTTTGTTTGTGATCATGTTGTCATGTTTCATAATCTTAAAACTAATGTTAATTATCTTTGCAAGCGAGGAGTAAAAGACGCATGAGCAGATCCAGAGAGTTCATGTATGCATATGCATTTTGTTTAAAGATCCAGCCTTAGGCATTCTTGGTCGTGTTTCCACGCGTTGCCCATGTATTCCGAAAATGAAATTGTCCCAGGTTTCATCATGAAGAGATGACACACAATCATCCTCTTCTAATCAACATCTATTCATTTTCATAGGAAATGAAAAGCTCCAACAGATATGCCTTCTAAGTGTCAGAAGTTAGACTGATGGTTCTATGTCGGTATATTTTGATTTGTATAATGAAAAGAGAAGGGAGGTGAAAAGTTAAGGGAAGACCGAGGGTCATTTCCTTCGGCATAAATATTACCTTCGAAGATGAGGGGAGGACTTTTTTTAGGCAGAATAACTTTTGATCTATTGTGAATAAAGAATATTGTTTGGTCGAGAAAGAGCCTTTTTCAGATTCATTTGCCTCTCCTTTCATGTGTTTAGAATCAGGATGTTGTTGTTGGCATAAATATAAATGTGATTTGTTTTTTGCATATTGTTAACAGAAAGTTCGTGACTAGTCTTGGTTATTCAAATATGATTTGTTACCATGAGCGATTGCTGATTCAAGACCTTGTTAAACATCAGTTGCAAGTTTTATTTGTATGGAAAGGAATGTGTATTCCTGTATAAGTAATTAGATTGCAAGTAAGATTTAATACAACCTTGTTCATCTATGAACTAGTGATTGATTCAATTGGACTTGGAATCTATATATGATGTTTAATCTCTTTTGCCGTGCTCCTGCAAGATAGATTAGAATCGTTAGGATTAGCATAAGTAGTTAAAATTAGTGTAGATAGGATTTGATACTTACAGGTTAGTTGTTTCTCTTTGTTGATTTAATTGAAGTCTTCCTCCAAGAAGCAATCTTTCAACACATATAACAGTTTACAGGATCCTTTAAAACTCGTCGGAACTAGCCATTCCAAACGAAAGTAGATCCAATTGGGGTCTGCAATCGAGTTAGTTCCCTTTATTGGCATAGCGAAAATTAGCCCTGTCAACACACTGCTGGTCACTTCTCATACAATGCTATGCATCTTCACGTTAATAAATTGTACAACAAGATGATGTTCTCAAGGAAAAGCTTCCCTATAAGACCATGGTTATGTCATTTATTACTATACATCCTCTAGGCCATTAAAACATCTAGAACATATTCCTAGGTAACTATAGTCACAAGTCTAAGTCAAGTGTATGATCATCACAATCCAAAGGTTAGGTATACATGTCATGTTTATATATATCATATTTCCATCATCTCATTAATGAAACTCCAATGTTACTGGTGTCATGTTTGTACATCACACTAAAATGTGTTGTTGTCAAGTAGTCAAGGCTACTGATATAAAAGTTCCTAATTGCATTCTACAACATCTATATTAATGGAAGCCCCATAATTCTAGGTCATTGTTTCATTGTTATGTCAATTCAAATGGGCAAGATATCATATCGATGTACTATGTGTCAAGTATACAGGTGTGTATGTTATTATCTAATTGTTGCAATCTTAGGAGACTCTTGTGCTAATGTTGCTGCTTACATAATATCAATGTCCAAAAACGTTTGTCAAGAGTGCACTTAACTACATGGTATATGTGTTAAGTCAATTTATGCTTTCAAACACTTTGTATCAAATGCTTGGTTCACTTGTGTATTCAAGGTATTTAAGTTACGATTGTTAAGATAAAAAAAAAAATCACAAGTTCACTATTGTCATGTATCAAGATAGCCACTTACTATGTCAAGTCAATACATATATAGATCCCTTGTTTATCATTCAGTCCTAGTTGTCAAATAGGTCATTGTCATAAAAGTTATTATTATATGAAGATTTCCTTTGTTATAGTAATAATGTCAAGTCTGGAAAGTACTAAATCAACGGATCAATTTACACTTAAGACTATAAGTGGATTGTTTGTAAGGCAAAAATAAGCAAGATGTCTTTAGGTTGTTTTCAAGGGTTTCACCAAACACTTATTCAACTTTTGACAAATACTAGTGGTTTTAACCATACATTTCACACATAAGTTTGAGTGAACTTTAGTTCTGGTTCCTTGTAGGACTTTAGACTTAGCATGTAAGGGAACTGCACTCTTCAAGTCTCAGATAAATTTATGATGTCAGGAAAGAAGTATGCATACGTCCAAGTCTCAGAGTGCTTGACTCAACCCAAAAAAAAAAACCTGAAATGGATGCTCTTAGCGAAAGTCAAGCCACCAAAGATCACCAATAACCAGACCTGACCAAAAAAAATATTGTACAATTGATGCCCTAGCTGTAGGTTATAATTAATGCAGGATCGAGATAAATTTCCTTGCTTCCTTAGTGAGAAAGTGTCCTAACTTAAAATAGTTGTCATGGTCTAGGTTTGTAATGAAGGAGGCCTATCAAAATGAATCCAAAAACACACACACACAGATCAAACCATCCTTCCCTAAATACTGATCACAACTTACCATAGGTATACGCTTGTCCTAAAGAGCCACAATAAACCTTATATGATTGAGATATAATTCCAAAAAAAAAAAAAGCAAACCAACTCCAAGTCTGCAATAGATGAGGGTTGAGGGTCTATTCAAGATGAATGGATGCCCCCCCAAAAAAAGGGGACAGGAAGAGGACTTAAAAAAAAACTTCATTCCTCTTGTAGTAGTGACTCCAAAAGAATCGTCCTCCAAAACAAAGGTATTTTCTGTGCTATCTATTCCTCAGAAGCTTGAATTTTTTTGCCTCATAAATCTTCATACAGGTTAAAAGTTTCAGAGATAATAATAATTATCTAGTATATGTGTTAATGACCATGTCTATAAATATTTTCAATTCCACTAGAATTTAATGATATGTTTAGAACATTTGGTCCTACCAGGGTTGTCAAATTAATGATTGGGTTATTGCCTTTGGTTCTTCAAATTATTCAACTTATACACACTGAGATTGCCGCGAAAATTACTATCATATATTGACAATCATAGGTGAATAAACTTCCTATACACTGATTTATCTTAAGTTTTCAAGACAAGCCATCACTGTTAATATGAGCAAGTCAAATATTTAAATTAATGATAAGGTGTCATCTAACTACCCCTTGGGGTTTTAGCTCACCAACTTCAAAAGTGAATATCTCTCAAACCAGGAGGACTTATGTGGTGTATCACATACCGTGAGAAATATCTTTTTGAGGAGAATCTAATCACATGAATTTCTAGAAAAAACTCAAATTTTTTACCCTTCAAAAACCCTTGATAAATATAGGGTATGTCCAGAGTCTAGGGAACCCAAACCCTATGACCTAGTTTTTCAACTATCAAATAGTGAAGTTTCCAAATTTATGTAATCTAACGATCACTAAGAAGCATTCATTGTTCATTTGACATCAATGACTCGTGTTTTTGGTTAATGTCAAAGCCAGTCAAACCCTTGGGGTTGACATCAATGACAACACCATCCAACATATCTATTATGTTTTCATAGAAATTTCTTGAGTTGTTTTGAGAAGTTGAAGGAATATCTCAAAATGTATAGATCAATGCAAAATCAAGAGGGAGCTTCTACTTTTCTCAAAAGATAAGTATTCTTTATTCCTTTCATTACCTCATTGATTTCCTCTATATATTTAGCTTTATTTTTGTTGCTTGATTATAATCCTTTCCATATGTTTTCCTTGAAAGAAGGTTTATAAGAATATTCTAAAGAAAGGATTGTGGCTAGATTAAGAGGGAGTCTATGAAAGGAAGATATGAGTTATGAAAGAAACTTTATTGCAAATAAAGCCCTTTAAGGTTTGTAAAGAGAACAACTCAAGGTATGTTTAAGATCATAAAATTTGTAGTAGGTCCTCATCATCAAATAAAGTACGATCATTTTGCCTTTGAAATTTTCTTTCAAGGGTTTTACTATAGAATCATAAAGATTCTTATATTGTTAGGGTATTTGATTTTTAAATCAACCCTTATCGTACTATCTTTCATTTATTCACATTGATAAAACTTTAGCCTTTTGATTTTTAGGGTTTGTTGATAATATCTAGGGCATACGATAAAACCCCAACTCTTGTTTGTAAGTTTATGTGGTGTTTTAGGGTTTGATAATTGTATCTAGCGTTTATGACAAAACCCTAGCAAAGGTTGATGTAAAATTCTAGGGCATGAAAGTGTAACCCTAGGTGTAAATGCTTCCATTGTGTCTGAAAACCTAACATAATTGTTGATTATCTAAGGCTTTCATAGTTTTAATAACCTTGTATGCTCTCCTTGCGATAACATGATAACCCTAGTTTGATAGAGTTAATTTCATGCTCTTGTACACATATATTTGTGCTTGGTTGTACTTGCTAATGAGATTTGCAGGTACATAGATTTTCAAGAGGTTGTTAAGATGTATGCCTACCTCATACTTGGACTTTATGATAATACTGAAGATGAATGCCCACCTCATACTTGATGATGAATTTATGATGATATTGAGCATAATGAAAAGAGGGAGATGTAAGAACCCTGATGATCTTGAAGTTTATAATAATGATTAAAAGATGACCTTGTTTCCATATGAATGAAGTTTTGAAAGGTCGAAGTTCTCAGATAATATGATGATGCGAAAGAAAGATCTTGTGTAGCTGGAAGAATAAAGTTGTCGATGATGTACTTATCTCCAAGTTGAGAGGGAGTTGGATGAAGGAAAGTGTATATCCTCCATAAGTTGAGAAGGAATACATGATTCTCTACTTCATATGTCATGTAGTCTTATGTCTTATGAAGGACATAAGGAAAGAATGAGATCGAAGAATGGATCAGGCACTACTAATGGTTATTTGCGTTTGATGAGTCGTGAACAAGACTTGGTTGTTTTGAGAAGTGTTAGGCTACTTTTGGTGCTGCTTGAGAAGATTGGAAATGGAAGCTTTTGTCAAGATTTGTTTGGATATTATGATGACCTAAGAAACATTAAAATGGTTGAGGACACCAGATTTTATACTAGCATATTGATAGTAAGAACTAATATATTGGAAGTTTGGTACTGGTTGGGGTAATGAAGCTACAATATGTTATGATAGATGAACAAGTAGTTGATGTGTTGATCTCTCCCTAAGAAGTTTGAATATTTGACAAACATGCTTGGATTGGTGAATATATCTGATTTGGTTAAGAGGGAGAGATGAGTACCTTAGTCTACATGCGTTTACAATGGTACGTGGGAGTACATCTTGGCCTAGTTGGTATTGGGATCTCAGTTATAGTTTGGCCTTGATGATGTCTAGATCTTGTTGGGAGGGTATCTTGGTCTTATGGAGATTAATTTTAGTGTTTTAACTTGATGATACCTATATCTCTGTGAGGGTTTGTGCCTTGGAATGAATGCCTAGATGGTATCTATATCATGTTGGATTGATACGAGGGATCTAGCTTGATGGTACCTACAGAGGCAATTTGCCTTGATGACACCTTAGTCCCTGTTGAGTTAATGTTTTGGGAAGTAATCTTGATGACACTTAATTTATACCTTGGCAGGTTTTGGCTTTGATGCAATCTAGCATTGTATATGTTGTTTTACTCTTCTTGGAACACTTCAAATTGAGGTCATCCTTGTACCGGTTGAAAAACTATGAATACTCCCTAGTTAAGAGGGAGTATTGAAAATGTACCTAGTATCGGTCTTCATAATTGTTGTCTAGCTCATGACATGATGTAATTATTATGTATTTGTAAGAAGAAAGAAAAAGAAAAATTATTGTAATAAAAAGAAAATTATTATTTCATAAGCACGGGTTTCATGCTCAATATATTATATTTCTAGGTTAAAGCACCCATTGTGTGCCTTTACGATTTCTGTCATGATTTATTAGGTGGAAAATCCCCTCTAGGTCAAAAACCACTGAATGCTTCTTTATTCATTGTCTTCTCCTCCTCTTTAAAAGGAAAGTAATTACATCAAATTTTTAGCTATAGAAGCAGAAAGATTCTTATATTGTTAGGGTATTTCATTTTTAAATCAATCCTTATCGTACTATCTTTCATTTATTCACTTTGGTAAAACCATATCCTTTTGATTTTTAGGGTTTGTTGATAATATCTAAGGCATCCGATAAAACCCTAGCTCTTATTCCTAAGTTTCTGTGGTGTTTTAGAGTTTGATAATTATATCTAGGGTTTATGAAAAAACCCTAGCAAAGGTTGATGTAAAAGTCTAGGGCATGAAAGTGTAACCCTAGGTGTAAATGCTTCCATTGTGGCTGAAACCTTAACATAGTTGTTGAATATCTAAGACTTATTTTCAAAGTTTTGATAATCCTATATGCTCTCCTTTTGATAACATGATAGCCCTAGTTTGATAAAGTTAATTTCATACTCTTGTACATATATATTTGTGCTTCGTTGTACTTGCTGATGAGATTTGTAGGTATGTAAGTTTTCAAGAGGTTGTAAAGATGTATGCCTAACTCATACTCAAACTTTTTGATAATATTGAAGATGAATGCCCGCCTCATACTTAATGATGACTTTATGATGATATTAACCATGACGAAAAAGGGAGATATAAGAACCATGATGACAATGAAGTTTACATTGATGATTGAAAGATGACCTTGTTTCCATATGAATGAAGTTTTCAAAGGTCGAAGTTTTGTGATAATATGATGATGCAAAAGAAAGACCCTATGTAGCTGGAAGAATAAATTTGTTTAGAGAATTTTCGGTGAAATCACATAAATAATCATTTGTCGACGCGTTTCGAACCAACCAGTGTGGTTCATCGTCAGGACAAGTTGAAGAACCGATCCAGCTTAGCTAGTTAAATAGTTAGGGCAGTGACTCCAACGGCTAGATTGATAACAGCTAACTTTGACCTTATGACCCCAGTCAAATAATTAATATTCTCTAATTATTATTATTCCAAGAAATTAGTTAAATTGGGTAAAAATATATAAGAAAAGAACTCCTACAGGTTAGCCAATCCTTTATCTATTTAACTAAATATAATTGTTTATTAATAAATGTATATATATATACATATAACGATCCCATATTGGGTTATCAGAATAAAATAATATTATTGGTTTATTTTATAATTATTTTTTATTCATCATTTCAATCTTAATGGTTCGTTTGAAAGTAAATTAATCAACCATGAAAACAAAAATAATATAATAATTTATTTTTAATTATTATTAATTCATATAATATCTAATTTAATAATATAACCCTTGAGTGATCAGGTAAATATATTAATACATATAATTTTATTAATCGAATATAAATAATATTAGGTAATATAGATAATAGAAGGGATTAAAATAAACTAATTCTATAAACTATTCTTTTATTTATCGAATATGTATAATATTAGGAATTTTAGATAATAGAAGGGAATTAAAATAAAATAATTCCGAATACTATTATGTTGTTACGTTTCAAATTTGAATAACAAATATATTCAACCATCTAAAATATATACACTATTTTTAAAAGTTAAATATATATTTTAGAAAATTATAATTAAATAGCTATAATGGTTGGTAATTTATTCCTTTACTTTAATTGTTTATATATATTATAGTTATAATATCAGGTTCATTAGGATAAATTAAATTAATCTTAGAGTTTACCTTAAAGGGATAATTTATTTAGACTATATCATAATGAACATATATATATCACGTTATAATAGTATGTAATAAGATAATATTATTGGTATTATTTAATAATTATTTTTAATTATCAATTCAATTCTAAAGGTTTAAATATATATATCTATATATAATTGAAATCATGAAAACACAACTAATTTATTAAATTATTTCTTGAATATTATTATTCCAATTATAATATTTAAGTTTAAAACTAACCCAATAATAACAGTTAAAAATATAATTGTAATAAGGTCAATACATTTAATGGTTCAAAATTAATTATTAATAACTAATACAATGAATAAAAATAGGATATTAAGATAATAGAAGGGATTAAATAATACTAATTCCAATATACTATTAGGATGC